>BQNB010028835.1:3865-41393 GCA_026074375.1 Tanacetum coccineum
CTATTAAACCCCTCTCACCATATATGGCTTTGACAACTCTAACCCATAAGGCATTTGGAGACACCATAAATCTTCATATCCATTTGAACAATAGAGCATGATTTAAAGCAGTGATACTACTCACCCCAAGACCCCATCTCTACGATCAGCCAACACTTTCTTCCAACACTTGAGTGGTTCAATATTGTGCTAGATTTGGATGACGAGGGTTCCTACTCCGATTGTTGGATATTTCACAGTTATAGTCTTTAGTTAATGTCATTCAACTCTAAGACTAAGAGTAATCCGATCAAACCAGGTGATCAAATCAAACTGCCACATCAACATCATCTCAACTTGATCTCTTTTAATTACACTTTCATAAAAACCTAGACTGATATTTAAAAATTTACTTACATTGGGCTTGCTAAAGTATTAGTATAGTTTTTGTGATAAATTGGGTCTCAAAAGTATATTTTAAAAAGAGTGTTAGGGTTTGGTTATTCTTTGTCGCCTCCAAAACAATTAGGCCCAACAACAGGTTAGCAACAACATTCCTCTTCTAGTGGTTTGGTCACTTCTTATTTCATTTGTTCACCCTGCAACCCAAATAAATGAAAAAGTGGGTTGTATTCGATCGGTCACAATGCCAGGTAATGAAGGGTTCGGTCAAGTCAAGTAGAGACCGACGTCTAATGGTCGTTTTGATAATAATTATTTATTTATTTAATGTTGTTGTAACATTATCGAAATCATTTTAAAGTTAGTGGTGATACAATGATAATTTTATTTTCTTAACTAGTCTCGTTAAGGCTGGGAGTTATGGTTGGGTCGACCGACTCGGTCGACCGAGGTCGTTGGTCGCCACCATAGCGGCTCAGTCGGTCGTGGACGATGTTGGTCGTTCAGACGATTGGGCCGAGCAAGCAACGCTCCATTCCACTTTCATTTGTTTAATAAAAAAAACTTTTTAATTTTTTAAATTTAAATCATTTAACATTATAAATACCCACTCATTTCATCATTTTTTTCATAACTTCAAACAACAATTCAAAATACTTCTCCTAAATAAAAAACTCACCATGTTTAACAAGAAAAAACTCCCCAATCAAAAACTCCAAAATCCCGACTTCAAGAAAGCGTTTCGCATTTAACACCGGATCCGAATTTTCAATTAACTGGTGCCTCACCACATATCCGCTTTCGATCCCCGGGTTTTGAATATCCAACACAATTACTACAAGCACCACAAAATAATAACATGTTTTATCAAAATCGTTGCTTTCTACCAATCACCAACTGGATTGTATCGCCCTACTATGGATTCATCGACGTCTTCCCAAGCAAATCAACCTTATTCCCCGCTTAATCGTGTTAATCTTGATATGGATTTTGACCAATTACTGTATAGTCAAGAGTATTACCCGACCTAAGATTATTATATGGGTCAAGGTTCGGCTCACGGTTCTGCTCCAGTTGACGACGACGGCGACGACTCTCCTGTCGAAGAGATGCCGCCCGTCAAAGCTAAGAAGCCCTCGAGGCGTGCTTCAAAGGCCAAGGAGAAGGAGCCGCCAAAAGACTGGACAACGGCGGAAGAGATCGCGTTGTGCGAAGCTTGGTGCGATGTGTCAGAAAATAACGAGAGAGGATACAGTATGAAGACGAAGGGTTTTTGGGAAACGGTTATTAAGTACTTTGAAAAGGAAACTGGTTCAACAAGAGGGTACAACTCGATTCTTAGCAAATGAAAAATAGGGTTCACCCTAGAATTGGTTCTTTTTGCGCCATCATCAATAATATTAAACAGAATCACGAAAGTGGTTCAAATGACCTCGATGTGTTGGGATATGTACATATATCAAATAATATATGTCTGGGAAATTACGTGAGCCTATGGGGGCACACGCGTTTACACAGAGGATACGTTAATTAATGTAATTAATATTTTTATTAATTATATTAATATGTTTCATGAAATAATTAAACGGTCTTTAATTACAACGTTAGACGTTAGAACTAATTAAAATATATTAACAAGTGAAGGACTTGTTAGTACAAAAACCAAACCCGTGGGGTGTTGGTTGTGACCGGTCGAATAAGAAAAGAATAAGGGGTGCGAGTGTCATTTCTAGTAAACAAGAAGAGGTGTTTTAGTATGACTTGAACAACAAGTATTGGGGCTATATATAATTCCATTGCTTATTCAATTGGTACAATCGATATATAGATATCTCTAAAATACACGACACAAAACCATTGTTCAGTTTTCCTATGCATGTTATAATATAAACAATTGTGTTTATGGATAGATGCATGTAAACAGTTTACATGCGTGTATAATCACATGCATGGATAACTAATTCTTCCCTTTTCTTATGAATATACGATTTTAAGATACAAACAAGAACAAAGTGTTGGGTTGTTTTATTTGTGAAGAAAGGACTAGCATCCTAACTTGTCCAAGGGATACTTGGGGATTTCCTTAATTTCTCTATAAGTATATTATTTTATATGTATGTAAAACTTCGATCAGTTACCTTAAGCGGTGTATCATTTCGTGCTAAAAGGTATACATCTTCTATCCTTGTTAATTAATGTGTTCTACATGTGATCTTTAATTTCGTTGCGTACTCGTGATCTTTAATGGTTAAAAGTTGTAAAAATCCAACAGTGGCATCACGAGCCATCGTGTAGAATCTTTAATTACAAGGAATAAAATTGGACAAATTAGGGTTTCATGATTAATTTTAATGCCCCGGTGGGCGTTTTATGTTAAAAAGATTTGATCTTGATGGTTAAATAAAATTAACAAGATCTAGGTTGTATGCAATTTTATATAAAACTTGATGTATTAATTGTTAATTGTTTTAAGTTTTGTTAATTGTTAATGGAGATCCATGATAAAATCATGCAAATTTATCATGGATTAATATTAAAATTTAAATCTTGTTAATTTGTTAAAAAGATTTGGTTTAAATATGATCTAGATTCACATAAACTTTAAATATTTTTCTTAATTGGTAAGATCCATGATTTAAGAATCCGGGAAGACCTAAAATAGTTAAAATATTTATGTGCTATGTGGTATTTATTTATATAAGGCTTACGCAATCGATTAATTCGATGTATGTGGCCGGAGTCATTGGATGAAGAAGCCTTATGTGAATAAATACATTGTTTAATTATTAGATAATTAGGATCATATTTAATGTTTGCATGCCTTAATTGTTAAGTGTGTTTTAAATAAATGTTATTTAGTTTAGTTGATGTTTATATGTTTTATTTTAAGTTCTTGACTTGTGAGAAAATAAAAGGGTTTTTCGGAAAACAAACATAAACATGACTAATGATTATTGAAATAAGATTTATTATGGACTATCTAATGCAAAAGGTCAAAAGTGGATTCGGCTTACATCCGATGTAAAATCTTCCATGACTAGACTAGCAATTTATAGTTTGTAATGTATTCTTTAAATTAAAGTTTTAATTTTTTATCAATGACGTAATTTGCAAAAGTACTATATAGTTGCAAGGATAAGGTTCGGGGAGACTCATCAAGACTTCGGTCTTGTAGACACCATTACCCTATAATACCTGACTACGTTGTAGTTTCCTTACCTTGCATACTATGTAGGAAGTCGCGAATGGTCTAGGGTTTGAATGATTTTTAATCATTCTTTAATCTTTTCCCGCGGTAAAAAGCAAATCTTTATATTTAAAGATACGTTGAATCGTCAATTTTAAGGTCTCACTATTTATGTATTTGATACGATGATAATAGGTGATACCGTAATAATAACTTAATTGAGAATAAAGTTTTTATTAAAATCTATGATATGAAGATGTATGCATGCTTCTTTGTACATATTTGACACGTCAAATAAAATACCCTTTTTCAACTAAGTTATTGCCATCCAATTTGTAAAAACACTTGTAGATTGCTCTTTACTATGCGTTAGACGTGTGTAGATTTGCAATCTCAAAGTGATTATACGCTTTTCCGTGAGACGGTGAGTGTTACATCATCACAGTTTTTGATTGGACGACTTAGCGTTGTTGTGGTTAGACCTATTAACACGCGGCATAGATGGGATGAAACATGCTTACTATATATTATTGTAATAAAGTAAGTCCTATATGGTTTAGGTGTTACAAAAATTGTGAATTATCAATCGTTGATTACCTTTTGAATACACCATCACTAGCAGATCAACTGATGTGGTGGTGGTATGTCAAATAGGATCCTAACCTTAGAAAATTAATTGTTTATTTGAATAAACATGGGTAGTTAATTTTCTTCAAGGAGTATTATCAAAAATACTAAAATTAAATTTTGCGATTCTATTAATAGTATTAATGCAACGATAAAACCGTAAACAATGGTTTGTTTCTTTATCAAAGAAGTCAAACCAAGACTCCTTTCCGTGTAAGGAACAAGGAGACTCATTCCTATCATCTTTCTTGCTCCAGAAAGTTAATAATAGGAACGTAGGAATTGTCCTAATGTAATCAAACTCTTAGCAAGCTTAAAAGTTAAGTATATTGCATGACTTGTATTTTCATATAGATTTCATGGTGAATATTTTGAAAGATATAAGACATATAGATAACTAGAGAATATGTTCTTAAAGCTATCAAATGGTAACATCTTAATGTAAGATGTTTTATGAGTTCTTGATTAGAAAAATACCATTATTACCGCAAAATGGTAAAGGCAAACTAGGATAATATATCTAGTTGTTTGTCTTAATCCAAATTAAGGAGGAAATTGCATGCCCAATTTTCAAGTTAATCAATAGCATTGATGGATAGTCCCTCATCTGCATAGTAGAACTTTTGAAATCCAAGTAAATGTTACTAATTTAGATTTCAAATAGAGTTGGAAATAAATAGATCACTATTTGTTTTCACTGGTTATGGAACACTTGCAATGTTGTCAAATCCAGTGGGAGCATCCCGATTATTTCTGAACAAGACATTCATGTGATGCTGTCGAATTCAGTGGGAGCTACAAGGTTCTTTATCTTGGTAGTAACCTAGATTATTTCTTGTTTATCTTGAGATAATATATAATTTTCCGACTATAGATACTTATGTTTTTAAGGATAGTCAAGTGTTATTTCTTGTTAAACAAAGTGGTTCTATATCTACTTGTAAAGCTAATATCTATGACACTATCATATTGTCCACATAAACAAACGAATGTCGTGTTGTTTGACTACATGTATGATGTTGTGCCATGCACAAGTGGGAGAAATCTTTATTGTGTGCAAGGAACAACACATGACAAAAACAATATGATTAAAAGTTCTCTTGACCGTAAGGTAAGAAACAATATGTCGAGATATGAATTAAAGACTACTTCAAGTAAAATGTTTATGTGTTTTTGGAATGTCCATAATAATGAAGTAATCTTAATTTATAAACTACTTCAAGTAAAAGGTTTATGTGCTCTTGGAATGTCACAAATAATGAAGTAATCTTGATTAACTTGAAATTACTACTGAAGCCAAGAGTTGGTGTTCAGAATTACTTTAGTTAAATATGTTTATGTTTATTGTAAATTAATAAATATTAAGTCCGTTAATTGTTAAAAGACTTATAACATAAAGTAAACGTTCAAAAATTACTTTTGTTAAATATGTTTATGTTTATTGTAAATTAATAAACACTAAGTCCATTAATTGTTAAAAGAAACGTATAACATTAAAGTAAGTTTATATCTTCTGGCTATGACATGAACAAAAGTCCTTGAATTATTCTTAGGAAAGAATAAAAAGTAATTAACACGGGTAACGTTTTTTCTCGGCGAGAGGTGAATGGAAATCTACGTTCAAGTTGTAAATCGAGCTTGATTGTCATAAAAGATTTTGGTTTTGGTTTTTAACTATTTTTTAAACTTAAAATTTAAACTAATATTAATTTAAGATTAAAGAAACTAAAATTGTCTAAAAGATATAAATGAAAATATGATTGTAAGGTGAGTGATAATGATCCGTAAGTGCGGGTTAGGTTTTAAGAATTAAAATCCTTAAAAAAACAAGTTTCAAGAAATAAATGAAAGTAAAGTAAAAAGTTTTTTTAAACTAATGTGACAAGTATTTAAATTGCATTAAAAGTATGGACGGTATGTAAATTGGAAAATTCTAATGACTATTAATTTTTTAAACCTTTTTAAAACCGCACTTAAATTCCAAATCACTAATCACTTAGCAAACACAAGTAATTTACTCGCTACTCATAACGAAATTCAATTTAACAAACATAGCATTTAACGACAAAAATAAATCTACACTAAGCATGGCAAAAATCAAATACGCAAATATATTATGGAACGATAAAATATTTCTATTCTAAGTATTGAAAAGAGATTAGAAAATAGAACCCGAAATGAAGAACCACAATGATATAAAACCACCCAATCTTACAAACTTAATAAACAAATAAGCTTATCACTTAAAAAGCTTCTACTTCACTAATTAGCAAATAAAGTTGTCAACTTTATCTACTAATTACTTTCATAAAAACCATAAAGATCAAAACTTTATCTATTTATCAACCTTATAAGACCCTTAAGCTCCGGCCTTAGATGTAGAAGGATGGAATAAGAAATAAGACATGAAAAGTTAAGACAAAATAAGCTAATAAGATGAAAACTTTTTAGAAAAATAAGCTATTTTGAAAACTAATTTTTGTAAAAATAAAACTAGATTAAATCTATAAAAAAACTACTTTTGAAATAAAAACTAGAATAAGCTAAAAAGCTATCAAGGCTTTTTCGAAGAAAGGATGAAGAATATAAGCTTATAAATAAGCCACTTCTCAAATAAGCTACAAGTACCCTTCGAAATAAGCCCTAGCTTAATAAGCTATAAGAAAAACTAGTAAAGTTTAGAACTTTATGACTAAATAAGCTAAATAATAAGCTCTCGAAGATAAAGGTGCTCAAGACTTAATGAATAAGTCGAGTAGGAGACTCATGACACCCTTTTTAGCATTCGAATCGAGCTTAATCAAACAATAAGCACTTTTGAAAAAGTAAAGACAAGAAAAGAGAAAAAGATGAGATAAGCAAAAGCTATTTTAGAATTTATTCTAAAGACAATAAGCTAATAAAAAGATGAAAACTTTAGATCTAAATCTACCCGAAACTAAGGTGTTCAATCAAGTGAACTTGGATCGGGTATGATTAAGGATTAGATCTATATAAAGAAAAAACTCCCGTAAGAGAAGAAAAATGAAAAGTGGAAATGCTGGGGTCAAAAATAGTATCCTCACTCCCGTATGAGAGAATAAGAGAAGAATCCACCGAATAAGTAAGATAAGGAAGAAATATTCGGATAACAAATGTGATGGGAAAATAATGGCGATCCTTAAAGGTTAACTTCACAAATGTCAAAGAAAAACTTTCTCATGAATCTCGAGGTCGAAAACTTTGTCCTCGGTCATCAAATCATCAATTGGAGCATCGTACAAAATCTTCTTCCAGTCATTTTCTTTTGATTCCAGATCAAATAAATCATCATTCTCTTCGAGAGGCGGTTCATCGATGAATCCCTCGAGAATGGAAACAATGCTTATAGATAGATCATGGTGAAGTAAAAGCTCAATGTCGTCTCTAGGGGCGAGACACTTATCCTCATTAGAATTGAAAAGAGGTGTGACTAGGAAAGTCAACTCATCAAGGTTGGAATAATAAGAATCCTCGCACTCGATGTCCTCTAACACCTTATCAAAAAGATGATTTACGTCACTAGAGATATATTCGTCGTCAAATTCGAAAAGAGGGTTCGAGTAAATTTTAACATCTTTCGGAACGTCCTCATCGAATAGTGACTCGTCATCACTAGAGGTAAAATTATTATTTGAATCGAAAAGAGGGTTAGAGAAAGTCACGGATTTTTCCTCAAAAATGGGAGAGAAATCACCACTCGAAGGTAAAACATTCTCACTATCACTCCCGGATGTATCCTCGGACTCTCTTGGGATTGGAATAAGGTCCTCAACACTGGACTTTATGAATTCGTCCGATTCCTTTTCAGGAATAGTGCTAAGTTCCTCATTCCCCATTATAAGAGAATCCTCGGGCTCCATAATAGAAGAGACGGGTACGAGAGAAATACACGGAGAAATTTGAGGCATGTCTTTTAAAGGAATAGAATACTCCTCGTCATTATCGTCATCATCGCAAGTAAAATTGAAATGTCTCGAAGGCTCAGGAGCATGAGTACTAATATTAGCCGCCTGCTTTCGTTAAATTACCATTTCACAAAATGATCGCACCATGTTGAAAATTGTGTTATATGACTCCTCTAGTTTATCCCATCCATCATGCACATCACTTATCCTTTGCTGATTAAAATATTCTTTATGATTGATGGAATACTGCGGGGGTTGGTCAAAACCGGAATAGTTAGAATTATGCTCAAAGTGGTTTTGATTCATCGGTTGACATTGAAAACTTTCATGAGGACTCCCATAGTTTTCACAGCAAAGATATTGCTGTGGAAAACTCGGTGAATTTTGTGGATAATAATTATCACTAAAGTTTTGATTGTAGCACGGTTCCTGCTCATAGACAAGCGGTAACCGTGGCGGACAATCAAAACCATAGTGAGAATCGTTCCCACATAACTCACACGAGTATGTCTCATACTGGGGCTGTGGAGGTTGGTTGAAGAAGTTCGGTGTTTCATTATAAGAATAAGGATTTGGGTCATAGACAAACTCATTTCCGGATCCTACATGAATGACAAAAAAACACAATACAAACAATTTGCAACATATTTATCCAGAGTTTAGTGTTTCATCCTTTTTTAGCATTTTTCGGGGTACAAATGATGTGTGTTTTAGCACATATCAAAATTCTCACACACTAAACCATTGCTGGTCCTACACGCAATGTAAATAATACACGCCCGGAAATAAATAATTAAATCCCCCTCTAACTTACGACCCCTCACAATCAAACAAGAATAGAAAAGGTCCATTAAGAAGGTTCAAAAATCATTTATTTCGAAAGCGCCCCCGTTTTAACCACTTATTTAAATAATAATAAAACTAAGATAAGAATTAAATAACATTATTTAAAAGGTTTTAAGAACGGGAGTTCGTCATCCTTGACTTTTCACAATCCCCAAACTAAGCTTAAAACGAAATCACAGTCAAATATAAAATTAGATGCTAACACTACTCATAAATGCTAATTGTTTAAGTATAAACTTAAACTTTTCGCTCCCTTATTCTAATTCCTTAAGTATATTTTTATTTTATTTTTGTGACAAATAAATTATGTCCTTATTTAAATAAAATAACCCGGTTTAGACCACAATTAGTTTGAAATCCTTTCCTAAAGAGACGATATGGTAGAATAAGGTCCACAATTAGTTCTAATTTCACATGATTTAGGGGTTATCCTTTTTATTTCATCCGCAACAACTCAACTACGAGTCCAGATTGGAGGCTTATTTAGATAACCCCGGAGTCAAAATTTGGCTTAATACTTATTATTATTGCAACATTATTAAACCTCGGTCCTTTAGAAGGCTGCAACATCGGTTGTGAGCCGGCAAGATGCAGCAAACTTTTATCAGTCTCGGATTATTACTATGTGCTTTATTTAGAAGACTGCAACATCGGTTGTGAGCCGGCAAGATGCAGTAAACTTTTATCAGCCCACAGTTTTATTATTATTCTTTCCTCCACCCTTTAAACGACTGTCACATCGGTATGCGAGCCGACCATGATCCAGAAGTCTTATTTTGGCTTCGGTTTATTACATAACATTTATTATTATTAGCTAAATTTCAAGTCCTGTAGTCTTTTAACAACTGCCAACTGTATGCGAAGCCGACCCAATGGTCCAGGAGTCCTATTTCCCCACAACACTGACAAAACCTCGATGTGTACCTTAACTTTTACCAGAAGGATCCTCTACGAGTGATTTAAACTAAAGAATCAGCAAAACCTAAAGCAACCTTTATTTTATTCAACATTAATATATAGCGTTTATTAAGCTGGTGGAGCAAAACGCCACAAAAAACCGCTATGACTCAAAAGAAATCCAACTAAAACCACCATTAGCATCTAACTTAATATCAAACTCTATCATTTTTCGTTCTTGCAAAATTTCAGTTAAGCAAGACGCTAAAGTGGTCACGAAAGCTAAGGGTGACAGCACTAGAGTTTAAAAACTCGGTCAAGTCAAAAGCTACCTAGATTCTACGGCCTACTATATTTATATATTATTATATATTAATCATTTTTTTTATACAATCATAAAACAATAAAAATTTAAAATTTTTTGTCAAAACTGGGTTGCGTGGAACACAGACAGGCACAGAATGATCACATTTACGAAAGAAATACCCCCCACACTTAGAATGAACATTGGCCACAATGTTAAAAATGTTGGTTTTTACCACCCACACATAGGAATTAAAAAGGCAAATGCAAAAAAATTCCAGAGTGAAAGGGGAAACAATATATATATATACATGATCAGGATTGAGGAATCCAAAAAGCAGAAGAACGAAGACCGGAGCCGGAACGCGATTGGGAGGATTGAAAACAAGCACTGTTCCATGATCATTGAGGAATCCTGCAAGCAAAAACAATACACAAACCAAAGAAAGAGCAAGCAGCCCCCCACACCATGGGCTACTCAAATCACACACTTATTTATTAAGAAAATTAGAAAGAACTAAAAGACGACAACGGGTTGCCCAATCCCGAGAAGCGCTTATTTTTGTGCGAGTCTCTAGCATGACTCTCCCCGAATTCCTTTGTCCTTGGGCAGAACACAAAGAATAGAAAAAACACTATCGATTTTCAATGCCACTGGCTTAAAAGAGAAGAAAAATGAAAATGAAATGCGGGTCAAAATTGTGTACTCATTCCCGAAGAAAAAAGAAAATAATAAAATCAACTGCGGATAAGTGGAATAAAGGAAGAAGATTCAAATAATGAGGTCCGAATCTATAAAAAGGGTGGATGGGTGGTAACACATTATGGCCAACATGAACATGAGTTACTCACCAAAATATCTTCTGAACAATCTAGTCTACCCACACCTAGATCGTGCACAATCTTAGAACTGAAACGAATCATACTCGGGAAGAAAGTTATTAGCATGAGTATGTATTAAAGAGCCACTACTCGTTTCTTCATTCTGTAATGATCGCTAAACGTCTCGTATTCGGGTAAAGAATTATCCGAATAAAAAGAGAGAAGTACAGACTTCTCAAAGAACATAGTTACTATCGGGGAAGGAAATGGATAAGTAACTTGAGCACACAATTAGGAGTGGATGTTATCATTCAACAATCCGATATTAGCAAAAGACGATTAATGTCAACAATAATCTTACGAAAGATAACTCTATATGGATTGGAAGAATACTTCTAAATCAACTCTTATCTCTTCTTGAATAACATCATTTCACCTCCACTAAGCCCTAAAACCCCCCCGTATCTCGATGTTCCTCAAAATCACGTCATCACTCGAAGTACCAACATTGTTTGTATCAAATAAAAAATCTGAGAGATCATTTAAAGCATCAAAAGTGGAAGGATCTTCACAAACGGGCACATCACACGTATCTTCGGAAATACCCTCGAACTCACTTGGGATTGGGACAAGGTTCTCAACACTAGACTTTATTAATTGTCATGATTCTGTTTCCGGAATAAGTGCTAAATGCTCGTACCCCCATACTAGAGAGTTAACGGGCTCCTCGATCGATAAGCCGGTGTATTGCTTTACTTTGCTATAAATATAATAGTATACTCATCATCATCATTGTAGTAGAAAGTAGGACGATTCCAACTTGGACAATTAATATATTCTGATAGCTCTTCACTAATATTTCGCACATCTTCAAGGAGTTTACTCATCAATTCTTAATTATTATCTTGTTGATATTGCTTGTCCGTCAAATCATCTTTAATTTTGCCAAAACTTTCCCAAGCTATCAATATAACATTTGGTGCTAATCCAAAAGGTATACCCAGAACTTCCTTTAATAAGGTGCAAACTCTTTCAAAAAAAGTTATCTCTAGCTTCTCATTAACAATCTAGAAAAATCCCTATATGCGAATAAAACATTAAGCTCCGTCTCCTTCTTCTCTGTTGCATTCTTTAAGAATTTTAACAAATCATGATCATGAGTTTATAGAAGCAATTTCTTGCATAACTTCAGGTTAGATTCTAGCTCTTCTCTTCCCTAGTTTTGCTTAATCTTATAAGAAATCTCATCCTCAGCTAGCAATAAAGCCATGGCTCATTTTTATTAGGAAGTATATTATCATTACTCCTGGTAAAAAGCTTAATGGTTTCCATAAGTCTTCTCGAGCTTTGGTAAATTTCGTTACCGTCCTATAGAGAAGGATAATTGACGGGAAACTGCGAGGGTTGAAATTGGTCAAAACCGGAAGGATTAGATTTATAGAAATCTTGGTTCATCGGTTGACACTGAAAGTCTCATGAGGACCCCCGCAGTTTTCACAACAAAGATATTGTTGTGGAAAACTTGGTGAAGTTAGTGGAAAATTATTATCGAAAGTTTTGATTGTAACACGGGTTCAAATTATAATCAAACGGAACTTGTGTTGGACAATCGTAACCAAATAGCATCGCTTTTACAATAACTCACAAAAAATCGTCACGTAACCCGGCGTTGTGGAGGGTAGTTGGAAAATTTATGAGATTCATATGAACGAGTATTGGATTTGGATTTATAATCGAATGAATTACCATCTCTTGAGCGTAAAATGAAACAAAATCCTCCTCTTAACGGGCCTTCACAATCCCACACAAGTGACATGCTTTCCATCACCAGAAGTGCCAATTTAAAAACAAGTTCCAAGTAGAAGATAACACCACACTGCGAACATGTCACATATATACAATAAAAGCCATCACATGTTGTCCCACACCCCGTTACACTCACGTTGTTTAAATGACGTCAATAAGAAAGAATAAAACAATATAGGGGATAAGAAAATAGAGAATTAAACGGATAAGAGGTAACGGAAATATTTTTGCGTTTTTCAAGTTTTTTAAAACATCATATTTTTTAAGGGCAAAAATGAGATTACGAATAACTTAAAAACGCTACTAACTGCTTCACGGTAACTCCTCGAAGAAAAACCCGACACACAGAGTTTGTTTAATTTTAAAAGGATGAGCCGTAGTACGTCCGCAAGTGACACAAAAAGTAATTTTTGTGATCTTTGGTTCGGAACTTATTAATGATAATACTTCAGTTGAAAGTATTATATGTTGGATGTTCTTAACCAACTACTTAGTAATTTATTATTTCTTTTAAAGGTCCAATTGTATTTTTATTTTATTTTTTTTATTTTTTATTTAGAAAAATGAAAATATTTTTGTATTATTTATATTTTTATAAAAAAACTAACTACACAGGAAGGGTTCTTCAGCTCGACAACAAACATCTCGTAAAAATCGCTACACCTCCTCTCCCCCCGACAAACGGCGCCATTTTGATAAACGTCAAAACGCGTGTCATGTAATATATATTATATCCCCCAGTCGAATAAGCAATTACTTCAGGAAAAATGATAGTCTATCTTCCGAAGTGTCGTTCCACAGCGAGAGATGAATTGAAATCATCGAGAATGTTTCGTTTGGATTTTGCTAAAAGACAATCTTATGGTTTTGGTTTTAAACTATTTTATTAACTAAAAATTAAACTAATATTTAAACTATCTAAGATTAAAAAACTAAAAGATTATAATAAAATTGATAAAATTGGCAAATATTCCTTGCTGAAGTGACGTGAAATGTCTTAAGTGCGGGCATAGGTTTAACGAATAAAAATCCTTAGAAAACAAATTGCAAGAAATTAAATGAAAAGTAAAGTAAAAATGCATTTTAAAATAAATGACAAGTATTTTAATCTTGCCTTAAAAGTAAATGACGGTATGTAAATGTCTATAATTTTTTTAAAAAACCTTTTATAAACCGCACTTAAATTTCAATCACTAATCACTATAGCAAACACAAAGTTCAAACTACTCACAAAACGCATGGCAAATAAAGAATAAAGCAAATATTTTATAAAAACTAATTAAATCTAACACTAATTAGTTGAAAAGAGATAGAAAATTAACCAAATTGAAGAGCGCAAATAAAACGATAACCTCCCGATCTTTATAACTTAATAAACAAAAAAAATTTCACTTTTAATAAGCTCTACTTCACTAATTAGCAAAATAAAGGTGTCAACATTATCACTAATTACATTCGTAAAAACTAAAAAATTAAAACTTTATCTAATTATCAAGACCTTATAAGGACCTTAAAAAGCCCCCTCCGACCTTCAGATGTAGAAAGGATGGAATAAAAAATAAGACATGAAAAGTTAAGACAAAACGAACTTATAATATGAAACTTTTTAGAAAAATAAGCTATTTTGAAAACTAATTTTTATAAAAATAAAACTAGATTAAATCTATATAAAAAAACTACTTTTGAAATAAAAACTAGAATAAGCTAAAAAACTATCAAGGCTTTTTCGAAGAAATGATGAAGAATATAAGCTTATAAATAAGCCCACTCTCAATAAGCTACCATTACCCTCGAACTAAGCCACTAGCTTAATAAGCTATAAGACAACGCTAGTAAAGTTTAAGAACTTTATGACTAAATAAGCAAAATATGTAAGCACTCCGAAGATAACGGTGCTCAAGACTAAATGAATAAGTCGAGTAGGAGACTCAATGACACCATTTTTAGCATGCAATCGAGCTTAATCAAACAATAGCAATTTTTGAAAAACTACAGACCAAAGAAAAAGAAAAAGCTGGAGATAAGCAAAAACTAATATTTAGAATTATAATCTAAAAGACAATAACTAAAAAGATGAAAACTCGTGATCTAAATCTAACACCCCGAAACTAAGATGTTCAATCAAGTGAACTTGGATCGGATATATTTAAAGATTTAGATCTAAGAAAAATAAGCTAGAATTAAAAACAACAAACTTTATACTGAGAAAATCACTAAAAATTAAAGATGTCTATCCCACCCGAAACTAAGGTGTTCAATCAAGTTAACTCGAATCGGGGTATGATTTAAGGAATAATCTATATAAAGAAAAAATAAGCATGAATAAAATAACATCGAAAAATAAGCTAAAATAAGCTCACTCGAAAAGCTCTAAATCAAAAACAATATAAAATAAGCTAGTCTAAATAAGCTATTAAAGAATCTTATTAGAATATAAGCTTAAGAGATCGGATCCAAAAATAAGCTATAAGCATGAGCTTATTTGGAAATAAGCAAAAAAAGATAAAGAGTAGAAAAATAAGCATAAAAATAAAATAAGCATCAAGAAATAATAAGCATTAAATAAAAACCAACCTTAAACATCTTCATTAATAAGCTCAAAATCTTGATTACAATAAGCTAAATAAGCTATAAAAGCTTTTACAATAAGCTAAAAATTATACTACAATACTCCTAAAACTAACCTACACTACTTATGAAAAATAAACTAAAACTCTAACTCCCCTCAAATGAGCTGATGCGTCTGTTCTTATATAGCCCAAGGAGTGTGGGGGGTATTTTCATCCTTTCATGCCATTATGACGCGTCTTAGTGTAAATTCTGGGGGTATTATAGTCTTTTTGCTCTCCATCAACCGCCTCGTTATTGCCTTGGATCTCCATACAACAACCTCGGACTGACACACGCCTGGCACCCTCGAATCACACGTTTTGGACACGTGTCATGCTCTGATTGGCCAGCCGCCGCCACCTCGTACTGCCACCTGACATTCTCTGCCACCTCGTACTGCCACCTCGAATAAACAGTACCTCATACCTGCCACCTGACATTCTCGTACCAATGATTAGTAGTGCCATGTGGCAGTCTCTGATTAGCCAGTCGCCATGACGTGGCACGCCACGTGGCATCTACGAGTCAAGTCAACGACCGGTCAACTTCTGCCGGACCACCAATCAACGGCGGCGGTCAACGGTGGCGATCGGCGGTCAACGGTGGTGGTCGACGACGGTCAACGGTGGCGGACCACCGTTGACCACCGTCGGACCACCACCGGACCACCGGTCAACTATCGTTGACCGCTAGTCAACGGCGGGTCATGGGCCGGGTCGGTCGGGTCATGGGCCGGGTCTGGATTGGGTCAAGTCGGGTCATGGGCCGGGTCGGTCGCCACGTGGCATGCCACGTGGATCCACGTGTCAGCTACGTGTGCCCACGTGGAAATGAGCAACTATACCCAAGTGTAGATCGAACCCAGGACCTCAATGTTGGGGGCACAATGCCTTACCAACTGAGCTAAGCATAGCTCTAATAATATGGCACATAATTAAATATATAACCCCCTTTTTAATTTGGTCCAGGTTAATTATAACTAAAGGTTCAAACAGGGACAAAAAAGGTTTAAAATAAAAAGGTTCACATATGAAAGGCTGGTACCGTTGGACTCGTAATTTCGTGCTCTTTCCAATGGAATGATCGAGGAATATTAACGACTTCGTTTGAACATCGATAAACGTAAAAACGTCATCGAAAGTCACCCAAAAATTACCGTTTTTGCTTTGTTTTCAATCATTTGTACCTGTAAGACATAAAAACATAATACAAACATATTTGCAACATATTTATCTATATTTTTAGTGTTTTAGTCCGTTTATTAGCATTTACCGGGGTACACATGATGTGTGTTTTATCACACATCAATGTGACCTAAAGAGTATTAAGTTATTTAAAAGATTGTGATAAAATCTCACAATAAAATTACTCATAGAATACCATATATTCGTGGTATGTCTAGAGTGTTGAATCAAATTCTTTGGAATTATTTGATTTTGATAACTTAAATATTTCATCTCCAAATCTCTCAAGGTTTGAAATTGAGTATGTCTTATATATACTCAATGAGACTCCAACCTAGAAGGTTATTAAGACGTAATCATGATTATGGAATGTGATGATTCACATTGTCTTAAAATTGAAGTTCTGGATTTGTTAAAATTCTTATAAAGAGTATGAAGAGTGATATTAACAAACTAGATTCAGCAATTATCAATGTATCTTCTAATGTCCCAAAATAGAACAAATTATTACTCTACATGCTAAGTAATTATAAAAGAGTCTTTAATTACAAAAGGCAAGTGGGAGCGTTTTAGATCTGGAAGAGATATAAAATACAAAATACATAACCTTCTAAACACACTAGTGAATATCATGTCAAGATTTTAAATGTTAAACCTTATAATGATATAATATTTATTCATAGATCCGCAAAGATACCTCAAATACTTTATTGATAAATGTTATATCAATAGTGAGGAATATGAGTCACGGGATCATGGTAAACCCGTTAAAGATGCATTATTGAATTTTGAATTCGGTATAATGGTGTAACCATTAATATGCATTGTTGAATTTTGAATTTGAAAAATGACTCAAACTATGAATGTTAAGATGCTGTCCACAAGATAATCAATTTTGAAACTTGATTGATCTTTAACTAAACGGTTAGACTGTGAAGTTAAAATGAGTTTCTTCAAAAAGAAGAAAGACCCAAGTGGTTTGGTTCTTGGTTTCAAACTCATAAGGGCAATGTTGTACACATATTTGATGCATGCATTATGATAGGATTTTTAATCATACGCAAGCAATTGATTGTGATTAAATATTGTTTCTATGTGCATTAATTATATAAAGATGGTTGATTTTCATACTAGTGTTCATATTGATGAAATATGACAATGGAATTTCAAAACTATTCCTTAAATGTTTACTATTGCGAGGGCGGTTAGTAATCAAAGGAGGTTATGAATTCATTAAATCTTTATGAAGTGTACAAGCGGCAAGAATCCAAGTATGGATCATTGCAAGCATCTCGGAGGATAATCTTAAGTTTATTATAAAATAAAGATAACTCCTAAGTATTTCTAAAAGCTAGTGGGAGTATTATGTTCAGGTTTCCTTTACCTGAAAAATTTAGGAAATTAAACATACAACCTTGAAATATATGTTTATTGCTATGAACATATGTGATATATAAATCTAACACAACATGACATATCATTTAGAAAGTCTAAATGGATACATATCTTTTGTAAGATAGAACATGAATGAAATCTCAAGTATGACTAAAGGATTCATTATGTACATCATATTGTGTAGATAAATAGTTGTATCATGCATGAATGCAAGATGATTTGACAACATTGGTATTTAGTTGAAAGTTATTAGATAATTATAAAATTAAATATTTTAATGGAATATGTTTGGAATTGGAATTCTTCTTAGATTATGAATTTGTCCAGAGTAATAAAATTCTAAGGATATATATTGCAACAATTTGTTGTGCAATAAGAATAAACCAATGAGGTGCCAAACATTATTAAGAGAATATTCATCGTTTACGGATTTTAAAGGCATGGGGATGTTTATGTACACATATGCTAAATCTAATTGAGATGACACTCAATACTAGTTATGGTATGATTTCATGGTTGATGAAGACCATGTGGACTAATTGTGCTCGACTGAGAGCATAGTTGCATTATACATTAAAGAACGAGAATGCTTTACAGTTTTGGAAGCTGTAGAAGATGATTGTGTCAATAGTTGATGTTACACACCTTATGAGATATAGTGTGTCGAGATATTTGGATATATATGAACAAACAATCATCATACATATTCAAGAACTTCACTTATTGAATTCTTGAAATAAGTATTCTCAAAATTCTGAAAGATCAAAGCTAGTTGAAATTGATGAAATCTATGTCTTGTCAGCAAGTACGATCGTCGTATCTTGAGGCATGATTTGTCAACTAGAATTATCATGCATTTGATCTATTTAGTATTTGGATAAGGGATGTTTAAACAATTTTATTAATGATAAAGATACTAGGTATGTTGTTATATTTAATATAAATTGTGTCCTATATTTGCATGTTTAATCCGTGAATAATATCTTTATTATTCTAAATGAGTCCGTTGTCGATCAACAATATGGGAATATAGTTGAACTAAGACAAATCTGAGTGATTGGTGATATCTTGGATATTAAAGGATGTGTCCGCCAAACTCACATGATATTCATAAGATGAATATTGGACTTCCCCAACTAACAAGATTATCACTTTATGGATCGGCGTCATTAAGTGAATCTTGTAAGTGATTTTAATTTACTAAATCCTTAGACTTGAGATGCAAGTAGGTCTTGCATGTGTGGATAATCCTTCTTGATGTAGTTTAAGTTATCCTGAATAAGGTAGCTAATAAGGACTATTTTCAGAAGTGATTGTGAAGCATATGACTTGACACTTGTAGTCAATATAGAATTTGTTCCTTCAATAGTTGAAGAATGATGCCACTAGGCCCTTCGTAGGGTTAATCAGATGTATGTGTGGCCGCACCCAAAAACTCAAGTAGATATGTCTCAATGATTTTTGGTAATCATGATTAATCATATATACGAGAAACAGAATCGTTAATTAATAGAATGACTTAGATTCATATCCATTTTTAACACGGTATCGGAAACAAATGGACTGTAAATTCATAAATCATTTAACTGTGACTTTACGAAAGTACACTCAGGTATTTCTGGGAACATTGGCGTGTTGCTAGACGCTTACCAATGTTGTTATATTTATTTGTGACATGTCCAAGTGGGAGCTGTTGGGATATGTCCATATCATAAATAAATATACGACCAGAAATATGTGAGCCTATGGGGGCACACACGTATACACAGAGGATACGTTTATTAATGTAATTAATATATTTATTGTATATTAATTATATTAATATGTTTCACGAAATAATTAAATGGTCGCAACAAGAAAAAAAAAGGAGGAGGCCAAGTGTCGTTTATAGCAAACAAGAGGAGGTGTTTGAGTATGACTTGGAGAACAAGTCATGAGGCTATATAATCCCATTGCCTCATCTTTTATTCGATATTCGATATCCCTATATGTCATACGATATACTTTAAACACTAAAGAAAATATGTTTTCTTATTTCTCTTGTCTAGCCAATCGGCTGAAGAGACAATAGATATACATGCTATCTATGCATGTTGAATGTCAACGCAATGTATATGCATGCATGTGAGATGCATGAAAAATCTGTTCTCTTTTACTCCTTGTCGTTTAGACGATCGACTATTTATTCTTTAGGGTTTTCGATCGTTAGTTTAATAATAAAACAAGAACATCGTGTTATGTTGTTTTATTCGTGAAGCAAGGACTAGCATCCTAACGTATCTCGGTGACGTGTAGTGTATGCATAACATAGATGTTATCTTTTTGGTAACTTGTTTAGTTTGCGTGTGACTTTATACACACGCATATATAGAAGACGGTGTTAACGGTTACCTTAAGCGGTGTATCGTTTCGTGCTAAAAAGTATACATCTTCTATCCTTGTTAATTAATGTGTTCTACATGTGATCTTTAATTCCGTTGCGTACTCGTGATCTTTAATGGTTAAAAATTGTAAAAACCCAACACTAGATACATAAGTGGTAGGCTACCTGTTGTGTAACCAGTGGAGCTAGCCATGACGTCAAGATCCTCCATTGACACCCCAACACCAATATTAGACTTGCTTATGTTGATTTTAAGCCCTGATGCTTTGTAGAATTCATTTAATATTTGAATGATGTCGGACAAATCATTGATATTCCAGTCGGTTATTATTACTACATCATCCGCAAAAATTAAGTTAGAGAGGACTGCTTTCGATGAATGAATAATTGAAACAAGCAAGGAAAGCATTTGATGTGGATGAGGTGAAGCTTGCATCAGCAGAGTGATCATATGTTTGGGCACTTTCTAGTTTCTACATATAAACGTGTGCACCAAAAGGATCAAGATGTATAGTTGTGACAAATTATGGTAGTTTCTTGATGATTTTGTGTTGCATAGTGTTTTATGTAAAGCAAATGGCTCCTTTGTAATAGTTAACACAACAAATATTGGTGGAAGTAGTATTAGCATAAATTTTACATTTATTCTTGTGGTTTGCATAAGAGTGCAAAGTGTAGGGGTGCCAATAAGTGTTATTGATGTGTCACCTCAACTTTTTACCAATAACATCAACCACTAAAACACTTTTCCCATCTATAATTGTTATTAGTGCATGTAATTCCTACAAAACCTCAACACCTAGTCGAATATTTTCTTGAAGTTACATTTTATGTTTAAATAGAAAAACCAAGAACACCAACAAAACTAGCGTAAACTAACTTTCCAAAAAATTTACATTTTAATTTGAATAGACTCATTAAACAAATTCAAAACAAAATCCAAGTAGCAACATATGCCCATCAGTTGTATGATTCCATTCATACACCAAATGACAAAAAGCAAATGAAAAATCTCAATTAATTTTAGCAACAAACATAAAAAGATCAATATTATCATAACTTCCTTTCTCCAATTTATGTGCATAGTGTACTGGTTAATCCGCTAACATTAACCCATAAAAACAGAGCAATCTGAGCATAATAAAATATACGGTTCTTTTTTAACTAAATGAAACCACCATAAACAAAATCTGGGGTAATTTATTGTCCGTAATTGGCATCACTTTGTTTTTGCCATAGGGTGGTCTCGCCAACAAACTGCAAGAGCAATGCACAGTTGATGTTTGACGGAGACAATAATGGAATCTCTTGCTATTCCTTCAGATGGTCCTTGTTTTCTCACAATAAAACTGTTTCCATGTGGTCTTCAAACATAATTATCTTGTCCTGTGACATTTCCACCTCTTTCAACACCATTTGGTTCTTGTACATTTTCAGCATTGCCAACTAGTCGTCACTCAATTCCCCTCACTTTCCAGAATCCTTCTCTCGTCATCACTCAAGAAATCTTCAGTTATGAGTTGCTTTTGCGGCAAGTTTAACCTGTTTTGGTCTGGTTTCAAATCACTCATATACAACACTTTCTGAATCACCAACTTTAAATCAGAACCATTCATCTCATCGGTTATAAACTTTTGTAACCGCTCTGTCACCTCATTCTTCACCACTGGTCCACACAACAGTCGACCTTTGTTGGTATCTTCCTCTTCTTCTTATCTGGTTCTCTATGTTGGTTGGCTAATGGATCCCAACAAACAATCTGAAAGTGCTCGTTTGCATGGCTGCTCACCACCTCTTCACACTTGACCCTTTTTGTTCTTTTCTTCTTATTCACTGGTTCTTTAACTAGCGCAGCTAACGCGTCCTCACAAGTAGGATTTACGGTCTTTTTTGGTGGAATGAACCTGAGATAATCAGTAAATTAAATATCAGTCAGCATTAAATAAGGAAAAAGACTTTGCGGCGTCAATAAGTTCTTGTGGTAGATTCAACCTGAGATAGCAAGGTTCGCCATTAATTAGTATCTTGATTAATCAACCAAACATATTTGAAGGAGGTTGACAACTCTAGAAAAACAGGACATACTTTTCAAACCAAACAATAAACATGCATGCATAATATTGAATACTACATAGTATACATACTTTTTTGAATGATCGATGAATGAAGGAAATGTGGTGTCGGGACCAGTATAAGCAAGCGATATATCATTAGACCATAGTTTAGCATCCAACAGAAGTTTGGTGAACCAAGGAGACGTGACCTGAGGAGCACACTCTCGCGGACCTACATTAAACAAAGAAAGAAGCCGCGGTGCGCGTTTGTATGGACTAAAAGCAATTGTTAACTCAATGAAGAAAACCAACTTCAATTCTTAACAAAAACGATCGATGAAAATACTAGAAATATGAAATCGTATATGGGTTATGACCCATTATATGGTTATTTATATAGTATTTCAAAAATTCGAAACCTATTAGAATTAGGAGAAAACCCGCGGAATCAATCGCTCTTTTTTAAATATACAAATTAACGATTTATGCGTAAAATTCATACAAATATTTTTATTTAAGTTTACTGTATGGTAATATTTGTTATGGGTGCATTTATCGAACGTGTTGGACAAGTTTTTCGTTTTTATTTTAAAAAGGAACCCTAAGAGAAATCGTTAGGCAATTACTGTAATTAAGAAAGCCATAGTTTTCATATTTTTCTTTTTTTTACCATTAGTAAAATTACAAAATTCACAACATAACATATGGTAACTCCCACCGTCTTATTCGATTAGGGTTTTTGTTCTATATATACGACCATACAACAAAGGGTTATAACATATTCGACTTAATATCTCAACTTATTGTTTCATCGATTAAGTATTCATTCCAAAGTTCGTCTTTCTGCATTACGACAACAATGGCTTTTCGTCCATACAATCGCCCACCCCAACTTATTGATTTTCTGAATCTTTTTTCGAAAGATTGTCCTAGTCCGGTCACGTCAACTTCCGATGCTAAACCAAGGTTTACAGAGTTGTCACTCGGTGTTAAAGCTCCACTCACCATGTCTTCATTCATCGATCATTCAAGATTGCTCAAGAAGAAAAGGTATGTATATTACAGTACTATTATGTTGTATTATGCATGCAAGTTTATTGTTTAATTAGTTTGAAATAGTATGTCCTGTTTTTGTACACCTTCTTCAGATTAATCTGTTTTCTTGATCAATCAAGATTTTAACTAAACGGTAAATTTGAATCTTTATGAATGTATTAACTAATGCTGAATCTTGATTATTATCGCAGGTTGAGTCTACCCCAAGAACTTGTTAACGCAGCCAAGTCTTTCACTTTATACTTGTCCCCCAGCGATAGTGCTCCTGTCACCACATCTAATTTGTTCATCGACTATTCTGCTACGCCGATAAGTTTCATTCCACCACAAGATCCACCAAAAAAGACCACATATCCAACTTGTGGGGACATCTTAAAAAAACCAGTGCATAAGAAGAAGAGAATAAAAAAGGTCAAGCGTGGACAGGTGGACGCAAACGAGCAGTTCCAGATTGTTTGTTGGGACGCACAAGCCACACAACCTATAGAACCACAAAAGAAGAAGAGAAAGATAACACCAAAGATTAAGTCTGGACCAGTGGTGAAGAATGAGGTAACAGAGCGATTACAAAAGTTTATAACGGGTGATGAGATGAATGGTTCAGAACCGAAGTTGGTTATTCAGAAAGTGTTGTATATGAGTGATTTGAAACAAGACCAAAACAGGTTGAGCATGCCCTTTAGGAAGCTCGAGACTGAAGATTTCTTGACGATTGAAGAGAAATTAGCACTCGAGAATGAAAATGAGATTGAGGTTCGACTAGTTGGGCCAACACTAAAGATGTACAAGGAGCCAATGAGGTTGATAATCTGGAACATGACAAATACCAGAAATCTTGTGTTGAAAACCAACTGGTACAGATTTGTGGAAGATAACAAGGAACATCTGAAGGAACTATCAAAGATTCAATTGTGGTCGTTCCGTAAAGACCAGCAACTGTGCTTTGCTATTGCAGTTGTGGCGAGACCACCCGAAGGCTTAAACAGTGTTGCTAATTAATTAAGGACATATTTACTCAGATTTTGTTTAATGTAATTTCTTTTAGTTATGATCATAGATTAACTTTGCAAAATGTATGTATAATTGTGCATGTCAATGATTTTTGGAAAATCTTTTTAAGCTATTCGTCGAACACCTTTAATGCTGTCAGATAACTGGTACTTAAATAGGTCATATGCAACCTTAAAGCTTGATTATATTGTGATAAGATTATATTGTGGTGACCGGAGCTTTAACACCTAATCGAAATTTGATACTTGGTATGAAAGGTATTCGAAACATAAAAACCTAATCGAAATAAGACGGTGTTGGCATATTAAAGATTATATAAATAATAAATGGAAACTATGGCTTCCTTAATTAACTTACGATTTCTGTTAGGGTTCGTTATAAGATAAAAATCACATACTTGTCTAACACGTTCGATAAATGTACTCATAAGTCATAACAAATATTACTCTACACTTAACTTATTAAACAAAAATACTGGTAAAAACTAATGAAATCAATCAAACACAACACATACATTTTGCAATATATTAACTTACGATTAGGTGTTAAAGCTCCGGTCACCACAATATAATCTTATCACAATATAATCAAGCTTTAAGGTTGCATATGACCTATTTAGGTACCAGTCTGACAGCATTAAAGGTGATCGACGAATAGCTTAAAAAGATTTTCCAAAAATCATTGACATGCACGATTATACATACATTTTGCAAGTTAATCTATGATCATAACTAAAATGAATTACAATAAACAAAATCTGAGTAAATATGTCCTTAATTAATTAGCAACACTGTTTAAGCCTTCGGGTGGTCTCGCCACAACTGCAAGAGCAAAGCACAGTTGATGGTCTTTACGGAATGACCACAATTGAATCTTTGATAGTTCCTTCAGATGTTCCTTGTTATCTTCCACAAATCTGTACCAGTTGGTTTTCAACACAAGATTTCTGGTATTTGTCATGTTCCAGATTATCAACCTCATTGGCTCCTTGTACATCTTTAGTGTTGGCCCAACTAGTCGAACCTCAATCTCATTTTCATTCTCGAGTGCTAATTTCTCTTTAACACCGAGTGATAACTCTATAAACTCTGGTTCAGCCTCAGATGGCAGATTGGTGAACGAAGTTGACGTGAGCGGACTAGGACAATCTTTCGAAAATAAATTCAGAAAATCAATAAGTTGGGGTGGGCGTTTGTATGGTCTAAAAGCCATTGTTATAGTAATGCAGAATCAATTTAATCGATGAAATAAGAAGTTGAGATATGAAGTCGAAGATGTTATGAGCCTTTAATTTGATGTATGTTTATTTATATAGGAGAGATCGAAATTTGATACTTGGTATGAAAGGTATTCGAAACATAAAACCTAATCGAAATAAGACGGTGTTGCCATATTAAAGATTATCTAAATAATAAATGGAAACTATGGCTTCCTTAATTAACTTACGATTTCTGTTAGGGTTCGCTATAAGATAAAAACCACATACTTGTCTAACACGTTCGATAAATGTACTCATAAGTCATAACAAATATTACTCTACACTGAACTTATTAAACAAAAATATTGGTAAAAACTAATGAAATCAATCAAACACAACACCAATATTGCACTCGACCAAAATTCTCACGTGCTTCTTTATTACTAAAAACTAAATCTGAATGATCGTCCTCAACCGAGTGCGATACAACATACATAAGAAAATACATGTTTGGCTTTTGTTTATCAAGTGGTGCTTAAAGTTAATGTGGTACTTCAGCCACATTCTATTGTACTTAACTTTTTTGGTTTTAATATATTTTACCAGAGTAACCCTTTACCCAAAAAAGAAACGATCCAGCCTAAGGCTTAAACGGCATCGTTTTTGCAATTTCAAAACGCTGCCGTTTGCTTCGTAATTGTATAAAAGGGTAAATATCGATAAAGAAAACAACTTTTTGGCTAAAGAATACATGTCACGAAATGTGACATCACATTACGAGCTTGTTAACTTATATGATGCAAATAAGTCCAAACAAAGTTTTTAACTAAGCTCATATGAGTAGTTTTTTGAGCTTATATAAGAGGAGTTTTGATAAACACTAAATTTATGGCTCATTTAAGAGAGTTAGGCTTATATAATATGTTTCATTGTAATTTTCATTTTTATCTCAAGTTCAAAAAACCTTTGCTTACGAGCTTATTAATGCATGTCTGTTTAGTCATTTACCAACACAAGCTAAATCAAACAAACAAGCTTATCAAACATAAGCTAATGCAGCCACTTAACATGAGCTCATAATCTTATTATACATAATGTACTAGTTTCATAGCCCGCCCGAATAGGCGGGCTAGCTTCGAAAAAGAAAACGCATAACAATGAAACAAAAGTAGGAAATCATAATGTGTAATATTATTGAAAAGATAAAGAAGCGTTTGGTTAAACAAAAAATATGGTAAAAGAATTCAAATACGAAATAAAACTTCTTTATAAACGACATTTGTCGTGGAGTTTGTATAGTTCCCATCTTTGTCGCAACAAATAACCTTCAACCCTTTCTTATTCCTTACTCTTTACACAACCACATAGTTGGCCATGCGAGAATACCAGCTTTTGAAGAAACAATCCAACCTGCGACAATGTTTGTCCTTGGCTTTTATTAATCGTCATGGCAAAAGATACTTTGAACCTCCACCAGAACTACCTCGCACAGTTGGTGATTTTAGATAGCCCATGTTGCTAATGCGTTTCCCTGAAAACTTATTCATTCTTAGGCGAGTGAGTTGATATTGAGCTGTGATGAAGAATATGATTTTGCATATTGATTAGCCTTTGTATTTATAGCCACGAATTTAGGGTTCTTTGATCTTTAGTCGAATATTTTAGGATAATATTGTGTATTTGAATTGATCCGTGATTTTCTTGAAATGAATTACAAAAAAAATGCGTCATAGTTAATGAAGATAATCTTATTGATATGATTCTCGTGGTATGAATTTTTTGATGATAATTTAGGAAGGTTTTTTGAAACAGAGATATTGGCTCAATTGTGTAAATGAAAAATAACTTAAAGCTCAAAATTGTAGTAGGCTATTAAGAAATGTAAAAAGTGACCTTAATACCCCTCATTTTAAAACTATCCTTGCCTAGTCGGATTTTTGTTCCAAAAATGCCCTTTGAGTCAATATTATGACTCAACAATTCATGTACAGTCATCATTATCCAGTCAGCAAAGCTAATTCATATCCCTGCTCCTTATATAGGTAAAGATAAGCTACATCACAATCATAAGCTTAGTCAAACATCCCTTAAATGTCACTATTATAGGTGTACGCACATTTTTTTATTTTATGACTTTTTTTTAAGAAAAGGTTTTGCCACAAAAGGTTCACATAATATGTTGAAGTTTTAATGATATGTTGGTGGAAAAAATTTGGAAATGATTATGGAAATAATAGTTACATCGTCAAAAATGGTTTCCACCTATGGCCACATGGGCTTAATCTTGGGTACCATAAGACCACTCTTACGTGACAGTGACATATATGGTATGGATGATGATTATGTTTTTGCTTTGGCTTGTCTTCGTGATACGATTCTAAGCTTTGATTGTAGCGATTTCAGTAATAAGGACACCACCCCCTCTAAAGCCCAACAAACATTGGCGAATGCTATTTTTAGTGAAATGATCAAGGATATGGAAGTCCACTTTGACATGATTGTGAGACAGAAAGCAATTTATTAGTGTCTACGCGCATCACTTTCTCATGATTTTCTACTAGTAAGTTTGTTTTACCACTTGTCTTGGCTTTTTGTCATTATGAATGTAAATTGCTATTAGAGAATGGAATTGCTAATTTTTCTTTTCAAAACTGATATACATTTATCACTATCTTCATCGCATCTTATCAGATATATTCTAGAGACCCTTATTTATGTTTTGGGTCTTTTCTTCCAGATTTTCCACTAGTTATCCTCATAGACGGGCTAGGTCAACATATGTCACCTGTGAAATATCATACTATCTTTAAGTATTGATTCCATTATTTTTTATTAATGCGATATGCCTTGTTTCTGGTAAGGCATGTTTGGATTCCGTAGGGAACATGCGGTTCATTGTAAGTAGCTCTGACTGACCCGTTCGAAGGAAGGTCCACACTCAGACCGGTTGACGTTTTTGTTTTAGAGGGACACATGCGTGCGTGGTTCTGACTGGGGTTTCTCCTCTCGTGAGGTTTAGTAGTCAGAGTTTTATAGTGGGTTAGGCTGCTTTGAAATCCGTCTCATGCAAAGTGACAAAATACGATATAGGATGCAATGAAAATCAACATGGTATTCTTTTATTAAAGAATACCTTGTGCTCGTTTCATAAATTTGGATACGCCTAATTTTGGAGAGTTTTTTTTTTCTTAAAGGAAAAACTCATATGACTTTGATGACTATGGTTTGACCGATGTTCAACTGAATATTGCATCAAATATATTAGTGGTAAGTGTTTTTTTATGGAAATGAAAAATTGCTACGCATGTTTTTTAATAGCAGTCTACATGCACACTGATGCAAATCCAGTATCGTTGATAGGGTATACTTAACAAAGAGAGATGAGAAAGAAAAAGAGGATGTCGTATAAACAAATTTGATGAAAATTCTTTTGTCATGTCCTTTTTTCCTTCTCATCTCTCTCTATGTAAGTTTGTTTTACCACTGGTCATGGCTTTTTGTCATTATGAATGTAAATTGCTATTAGAGAATGGAATTGCGAATTTTTCTTTTCAAAATTGATATACATTTATCACTATCGTCATCGCATCTTATCAGGTATATTCTAGGGACCCTTATTTATGTTTTGGGCCCTTTCTTTAAGTGTTTGATATGTTTAACGCTCGCTGCTCTTTTCGTCGATATAAACAAGCCTATGAATGCAATTTAGTTATGCTTTGTGTGTTGCACCGCCAGTATAGCTGATTATGTTCCTCTCATTAAAAAACACTTTTGCTTTTTAGCTTTTTAGCCTTATCTATAAATTCTTTTGTTTTTTATTTAGGCTATGCAAGAAATTGCAAATGGTTATAATGAATGATGTTCGGGTCACGAGCGTAGAAGATATCGATATAGATATTATGTATAATGCTTGAAGGTTGACTCAATTTTGATATGTTTAGCATTATAGATAATGGTCCTCCAATCATCCTGAAAATATTTTGTGTTAAAAATAATCAATTGAAAGAAATTTAATGATAAGAGTGCTCAACTGCCTGTAACACTAAAAACATAGAAATCACGCGGACATGGGCCGGAAATGAAAGCTGGTTTTCAGCCTGTGTTTCAGAATACGTCTGTTATGGCTCTTCAAAAAGAACTAAGCTATTAGTAAGTTTGGGATAACTTACCCTCCCTTGTTTTGGCGAAACTGACGAAACACTTACATCCCACCTATATCGTTTCTTAAATCTTTATCTATCCACGATCATTATTCATAATTAATTATTAATTAATCTATAGTGGGTCGGTGGTTCTATTGATTTAAAGAATAAAGATTGTGGGTCGGTGGTTCAATTGGCCTACTTCATATAGGGTTTGGTTTATTTATTCGCATGCATGTTACTGATCTATAAGGTTGTTATGACTATGGTTTGACCGATGTTCAACTGAATATTGCATCAAAGATAGTAGTGGTAAGTGTTTTTTATGGAAATGGAAAATTGCTACTCATGTTTTTTAATAGCAGTCTACATTCACACTGATACAAAGCCAGTATCGTTGATAGAGTATACTTAACAAACAGAGATGAGAAAGAAAAAGAGGATGCCGTATAAACATATTTGGATAAATATATTTTGCCATATCCCTTTTTTCCTTCACATCTCTCTTTATTAAGTAGTTTTACCACTCGTCTGTCATTTAGTCATTATGAATGTCATTGCTAATAAGATGGAATTGCTAATTTTTCTTTTCAAAACTGATATACATTTATCACTATTGTCATCGCATCTTATCAGATATATTCTATAGACCCTTAATTATTGTATTGGCCCATCTTAATTGTTTAATATGGTGTTAATTCACGCTGCTCTTTTTCGTCTATGATAAACAGCGCTATGAATGCAATTTAGTTATGCTTTATGTGTTGCACCGCTAGTATAGCTGATTATGTGCCTCTCATTAAAAAAACTTCTGCTTTTAGAATTTTAGCCTTATCAATAAATGTAACACCCCCAAAATGGTTTCACAGCGGAAAGAAATCTGAAGTGTTACTTCATAGTACTTTTGAACAAGCGATGAGAAGAATGAACCTACTAAATTGTCGATTTGAAAGATATATCGTTGTAATGATTAGACATCAATGCACATCAAGTCAACCAGCATCTGATTACGCTTTGAAAAACATGCTTAAAAGTGTCAACATAAATTTGGTGAGTTCATAGGTTTGTTTAAGTATAAATGTTGAACCAAAGATTTGCAAAGTGTGTATGACCATTCCAACCCTTATAATAGTCACAAAAATGTACGTATGAAAGTTGGACTCAGTTGTCAAAGTATGCATGAAATGAAAATATCAAGAAATGTTCAAGTATGGTATTGTGAAATGAGTGATTACGATTAATCTAAGTCATGAACCAGCTCAGACTTGTATGCCACTTTATTCAAGCAACATAAATTATTATTTTCATGTAAATGTCCGTCTTTGCTTCGACATGTATAACGTACGCTGGCTCGCAATGTCGACACCCAGTGATACAAATCACCCGAACGGGGTTGTCACACCTAAATAGATCTATTTTATAACATTTACGTCTACCAACTTGTAGTTAACAGTTCAATCCGCTTAAGCTAATCCATAATCATTTGAGTGGAATCGTGTATGTGTTTGCGTCCTAAAATGAAATCAAGTAATGTATCTCATCGTGATATATGTAAATGCGTATGAAAGTAAATTTGTAAACGAGTTATAAATGAACATGTAATGAGTTTGAATCAACAATGTAAATGAATTTGTAAACAAGCATGTTCTCACCCTAAAAATATATGTAAAACAAGTAACATGAGCTATAAACTCACCTCAAGTGATGGTGTGAATGAATAAGTGATTAATCAATATATGTCGGAACACAACAGCCGAAATCAACCTAATATAAATATCGGTCGTATAAGAATGTATACTTGAATAATAATACAACAATGCATTTATTAAGTTAGATCACCACCTAATAGTTTTTGTTTAGTTTATAAATTAAATGTGTAAGTTACGTTTGTAATTAAATGTCTATGTAATTGTATATAAATACACTTGTAAAAATAGTTTTCTATATTGTTCTTGTTATTTAATGTCGATGTATATATATATGTTGGATATAAATCATGTAGAAAATAGTCTATTAGTCTAACGATTAAATTTTATCACTTACGCTCGTTTTGCTATTTTTATTATTTACAAAGTGTCAAAATATATAGCTTAATTAAGGTTGTAAATAAGATATATAAAGTTTTAAAACGCGTATTAATATTATATAGATTATACACTATTAGTTCTTAAAGTTTTTATAGTCCAAACGGACCCGAAAATATCCGAAAACACTATTTAATGTTTCAAACAGCAACTATGCTTGATAAAAATGTGTGCAGGAACTTAATTAATTTTTCAGAGAAATGGTTCGACTTTAGAAGGGCGTATCTCCTTTGTTATAATGAGTTACGGGTCGTTCCAACTCAAGGATTTAACGGAAAATCATAATCTACAAGTTCTCTTTTATAAATATTTCCCGAGCGTTTTTGTAAACTGGACAGAGAGTCCGAAAACTTTGCAAAGCTGTCAAAAATACTAGTTTTTGGTCAAACTTAAATCGGCTATAACTTCTTCTTTATAAGTCCGTTTTCGAGTTCCTTATATATTCGGAATCGCCTTGAGACGTATTATCACATTTTTAAGGTTTCACTTTGCCTAGAAGTCCGTGCCAAAACAGTAGGTACGAACTGTTTTGAATAAATAATTATATATGTTTTACTTAGTGATTTTTACTATGTTTTAATTACTATAAGCCCTCTAATTTATCCAATACAACATCTTATATATAATTAAAGTTCACTAAATTTATAGTCATCTAATTAACTTCCATTTCATGGTTAAGTATCAAGACACAAAATAAATAAAACATAACTTTATGTAAATAATTAAAACGACAGTAAAACTACAACTAGTTTTATAGATTATCCAATACTTGTAGTATGTCAAATTAAATATTTTTCATAGAATTAACATATTAGTAACATCATTTTACCATATGAATTTATATACTTGATTATGTAGAAACATGAGTTCTTGTTGTATACTTGTTAAATAAAAGTCTAGGTGGTGATTTCAATAAATAAACAAGATGTATAAATGTATGAAATATATAAATGAAAGTATAGAGATTTTCAATGGACCTTGAGTGTAGGATGAAGGTGGTGAACACAATCTAACCCTATTCAAACCCTTTGTTTGTAAACTAACTTAAACCCACTTGGATCTTTCTTGAATATACTTGCAAATAATTTACCCAAACTTGACTCCACCCTTATATCCGTGTGTGTTTGCTGCCGTGACTACCCGACGCAAAAGAAAAGGAAATTGTGCATTGTTTTTAAAAATGATACATCACTAGTTAGGTAGTGGATTATTTATATTAGTAGTTATTGCAAGTATTGAATCTTCTTTCCTTTCTAAAGGCCTAAATATAGAATGAAGTGTCTTGATTTTATGTCTTGCCGTGTATAAGCTAAAGGAGAAGAAAAAGAGAGTCATTCTTGAGATGCTAAAGTTCACAAGTATGCATAGCATGGTGTTTATCATTAAAATGGATGGTGTAGTAGATTTAGGATGTTATTCTTTCTTCTTTTGTTTGAATGGGGTTGGCGGTCAAAAAGAAACAAGAGGAAAAGATTGTATTTTTTTGTTTCTCATCTAAATATGTATGTATAAGTACAAGTAATGAGATGTTGTTCATTTATTTGCATGCGTGCATGAAATTAAGTACTTACGTGAACGGTTTACGTAAAATAAAAACATAAAATATGAAAGGTTATAAATTATCTTTGTAATAATTATATAACACTTGTTTGACGTAAATTTTTATTTGTTTGATGTCGGTTACGTTGATTGTTTATTTTTAGTTTACGCGATTTAACTAAACGTTGAGAATTAAAAGTAAACGCGTAAAAGTTTAAAATAAATGGTTGAATATTTATTGACGTAAAATGACGTGAAAATATGAATTGTTACAGTCTTCCCGTGTTAAAAGAATTTTGTTCTGAAATTCAGGTTGAGTTGCCTTCTGAAATGGTGTTGGGGAAAGTCAAGTATGTGTTTGCGTCCAAAAATGAAATCAAGTAATGTATCAAATAAAATTTTGAGAGTTTATTGTCGTAAAATGACCCGAAAATGTGAATTGTTACAGTCTCCTCGTGTTAAAAGAAGTTCGTCTCGAAATTCAGTCTAAGTTGCCTTCCGAAATGGTGTTGGTGAAGAGGTGTGGGTTTCAATTCCTTGATGGTGGTTAATCTTGCCCGCGGATTGTCCTATGGTAGCTAACGATGCGTCTTTGACTTTTCAGCTTAAGATGATGTCGACTTTATAGTAAGATGGTCTAAAAGTTTACTTAGTTAATATGATTATTAGTTTGGTTTCTCGTGATAAATAGGTTTTATGAATACGCACACAAAATATTGTCCTTCAGAATATAAGTAAAAGATTGATTATGACAAAAGTTTTTAATTTTTTAAGGTGAACTACTCTAAGTAGTCATGGTCCTTCCTGAATTATACATAGGTGATCAGGCTATGTATATTTGAGAGCTAACGATGCGATGCTCATTTTCGTCAAAATAATGTTATAATTTCATAACATTTGTGGGAGTGGCTTGACTAAATAAATAGAAAATTAAAGTAAATTTGACAAAATTTTCACAACACATTAATTTGATAGCTAATTTGAAATCACTCATACAACCCAACGAAAATTTAAGAGAAAATACAATGAAAATTCTTAAAGGAAATAGAGTCTAAGCATTGATATCATCCTCCATGTTGTTAATGTCTTGGTCGGTTTCTCCTCCTCCTAAGGCATACGCCATTCCTCGGGCTTCAGTACCTTGGTTCTTCAACACTGGGCAATCACTTCTGTAGTGCCCTTGATTCCCACATTCATAGCAAGTGATAGTTCTTTGGTTGTTAGCATTAATGGGATGCCAACAATCCTTTGTCAAATGACTGACTTTCTTGCAGTTGGTGCACTTGGGTGCACACTCTCCATCATGGTGATAGTTGCATTTAGGGTACAGAGGTTTAGATCCTCCGTACGGTTTCGTCTCCCCAGGCCCTACAACATAAGCTTGAACCACATTTTGTTTTTTGAGAAGTTGTTGTTGAGCCTGGTTGTTGTTATCGAGTTTTCTTTTGTTCTCAGCTTGCCTTTCCGCATAAGTGCGGAGTTTCTGATCCATCAAGTCGTTGGCCAACTCAATAGCATCATCAAGAGTCTTGGGTCTTGCGGACATAACATTTCCATGAATGTTATCGGGAAGTCCACTGATGTACTTGTCGACCTTCTCGGTCTCATCAGACAGGAATTTAGTGCACATCCAAGGCAATTTGAAACGCTGAGTGTAACCTCCAACATCATTTCCTTTGACCTTCAATTTTCATAGTTCAATTTCAAGTTTCTTGATTTCACCTTTTGGACAGTATTTGTTTGTCAACTTCTTTTTGATAATTTCCCAAGTTATAGCATAAGCAGCATCATGACTTAAGGTTCTCACATGACCATTCCACTAGGTTAGTGCAGCACCTAGCAGAGTGTAGGTAGCGAATTTCACTTGGTTGTCAATAGCACAATCGCTGATGTGGAATACTGATTCCATCTTCTCAAACTATCAAGACAAGCCCACAACGCCTTCAGTTCCCTTGAAGTTCAAGGGTTGGCATTTCATGAAGTCGGTGTAGGAACAAACACGTGTAGGTTGCACGGGCCATCCAGGTCCTCCACCTGAATTTTGGCTTCCGTCATTATGAGTGTTGGTAGAGTTTCTTTGTAGTGCCTGATTGATCATGGCTTGAACAGTTTCTGGAGTTATGATGGTAGTGTCTCCTTGTCTTGTTACAGGCATGATTCTTCAAATTAGAGGAGTAAAAAAAATTAGTTTAGTTCTCTAAGCCGTGCTCCAAAGATGAAATGTTGTGAGATGCTATGTTAATGTCTTGTAAGATTCTTTGGACCATTGTGTTATTCGTAATGTTTTGAGAAATGTTCTAGTATTTATATTAATAATTCTTAAATATAATGTAAGATATTACGTAAGGAAATGTAGGTATTTTTATCTCTCTCTATATTATATAACTGTAAGCACTATATAACCTATTTAGCACTTGTATAACCAACTAGGCATTAAGATGTGCATCCATGTAAGCCTGGTTATACTAGATGCAAACTAGTAATGTATGTATGTCACTTGAAAAACTTTTGTATGGTGCAATGTTTGAAAACGGTTATAGTCTAGGTAAAATATGCAACCTAGTTCTCTATAAAATAACCCTTGCTCTGGATACCAATCTGTACATCCCCCAAAAATGGGTGCAGCGGAATGATGTTACGTGGGCTTTCTTCTTCTATACCATTGCACAAGTCATGAGAGAACTAGACCTTTAAGTGTCGTTTGAAAGTAAACTAGTATTGTTAGACTCCAATGCCTACATCAGCTAGCACTAGCACTTAAGTACCTGAGAAATAACATGTTTTTAAAACGTCAACAAATAAGGTAGTGATATTTATAGGTTTATAAATTAAATGAGGCGGATAGCAAGATTTCCCTGTAATAGAGTAGCAATTACAATATCACAAAAACGTATTACGAAATGCACTAAGCTCATGACACTAAAGCTCAACAATGAATGTATATCAAGTACATTTAAATGAGGGTGTCCAATGTAGATGTTCAACCCATAACATCTATATGATTCCGAAGGGTTTACATTCGTCGTTCTGTTATCAGAATACTAGCAAGTGCTACTAGCCCGAACCCGGAGCGTCACTCCTAATAGATCGATTTATTAACATTTCTCGCTTACAATTCCAGTAAATTAATAGTATCATGATGATGGGCATTGTGGGTTTCATAGACTACTAGGCAAATTTGTAATATTTGAATTAAAATGTATTGCATCCTTTATAAAAACATCATGATCTTATTCCCTGTGATTTGTTAAATAATGAAAATGAATAGATGGGGACTATAAACACCTCAAGTGATGGTGTGAATGAATAAGTGATTAATCAATATATGTCGGCACAACTAGCCGGAATGCAACCTAATTAAATATAGGTCGTATAAGAATGTATACTTGAATAATAATACAACAATGCATTTATTAAGTTAGATCACCACCTAATAGTTTTTGTTTAGTTTATAAACTAAATGTGTAAGTTACGTTTGTAATTAAATGCCTATGTAATTGTATATAAATACACTTGTAAAAATAGTTTTCTGTATTGTTCTTGTTATTTAATGTTGATGTTTATATATATATATATATATATCACTTACGCTTGTTTTGCTATTTTTTTTATTTACAAAGTTTTAAAATATATAGCTTAATTAAAATTCGTAAATAATATATATAAAGTTTTAAAACGCGTATTAATATTATACAGATTGTACACTATTATTTCTTAAGGTTTTTATAGTCCAAACGGACCCGAAAACACTCGAAAACACTAATTCACTATTCAAACAGCAACTATTATTTATAAAATAGGTGCAGGAATTTTTATTAATTTTTCAGAAAAATGGTCCGACTTTAAGAGGGCGTATCTCCTTCGTTATAATGAGTTACGGGTCGTTCCAACTCGAGGATTTAACGGAAAATCATAATCTACAAGTTCTCTTTTATAAATATTTCCCGACTCGGACCCGAAAAGGGTCAAAAATGCGTTTCCGTAAACTGGACAGAAAGTCCGAAAACTTGCAAAGCTGTCAAAAATACTAGTTTTTCGTCAAACTTAAATCGGCTATAACTTCTTCGTTATAGGTCC
>BQNB010028835.1:43237-56290 GCA_026074375.1 Tanacetum coccineum
TTAAATGAATGGGATTCAGTGTCGCATATACATATAAATAGAACCCACAATCGTGAATCTATTTCTGATTCTGTGACCTTTACTTTTTAACCAACCAACAAGTTATAACAAGTATACCACCTATACAACTCTGAGCATGAATGCTTATATGCTGTCTTTATGTCAACTTGAAGATGATACAGATGACATACATGGACAAAACGGCAGTTCAGCAAAGAGCAAGCCCAAGGATCGAGAAATGAGGCATAAAATGTTCAAGAAACGTTTAAAATCCTTTTCAAACACAGAGAATCTAAGGGTTACTTTTCCTACCAGAATTATAACCGCCACTTGTTCTGTTGTGTTGGCATACCTTTCGAGCGCCATTTGCTTTATAAAGTAAATGGAACTCTGCTCTTGTACATGTTTTAGCTTTGTTTTATTTTCCGGCATTATCAAAGCTCAAATTTGTAACTCTATCCTACATTCCAGACTTTGAGGATTCATCCTTATTCGTTAGTATCATATCTCATCAAGTACGAGCCCTAAAGATAGGAAATTCATAGATTGCGGTTAATCTAGAACTGTAACTAATACAGTTGGTAAAATGGCCGGGTTGGGAGGGTTTGGTAGTAGGTTAACCCGGGTTTGGGTCACTACAGGTTTGGGTTTAAGGGGCAACCTTGGGACTATATCAAAACGGGTTCAGGCCGAGCTTGGGCTGAGATGGTTCGTGTCATATTAGGATTTTACAATTTATGCTCCTTTTACCATCATACATCTGCTGTTAAGTCTTGTAGTGATATGTATTTCTGTTATTTGACGGTGTTGGACAAGGGTGCTGTTCTGTTACTAGGTCAAAACTGTTTATGGAGTGTTTCTGAAATAAACATATGTGTTTGCTATATAAGAAGAATGACTTTTCTGCTTGTCACTAAATTATTTTGGACAAGTGTCTTGGAACCGTTATACGTACCAGCAACAACTTGATTCCCATAAGTCAGTGTGGCAACGATTCTAAAGGAAATAGGTTGTAGAATGCTTACAAGTGTAAAATAATCAGAATGAGTGATTTATTAAAAGCAACTATAACATGTTATTTATCACCAAGATTGTGACACACGAGAAAAAATGGGCAAGCTTGGATAAATGGGTAGAAATAGGTTTGGGATGAGCTTAGGCGAAAACGGGTTCAAGTGTTCAAGACATAACGGGTTTACTCATCTTTTGCTCCTTTTACAATCTTTTTAAAGGTCTGGAACAAACGATTTAGTATTGAAAGTAGCTATGACATGTTACTTATTACTAACATTGCGATACACAGAAAGACTAATAAAAGTTTTATATAAACACTTGACTTTACAAAGAGAACAAACACTAATATTGATTTCATAGTTCTGCCTTTTTTTACTTAGTCAATATGTAACCTTCTCAGGTTTTATCTACTTAGTAGAGACACACATATATTCTTTTGTCATGTGTAGAGCATTTGTAACAGATATAGAAAAGTTAAAACTTAGAAAACGTGTGTTACGAAAAATTTTACTTACATAGAGGGTTTCGTTTTCCCGAGTACGAAAATTGCCGTCTTTATCTGAATGACGGCGCCTCCAAGGATTTATCCACCTCATGTAAACAGGGCCACCTAGAATAGCCTCTTCAGGTAAATGCATAACCAAGTGAATTCCTAAAATCATTTACAACAGTCTATTAGTCAAAAACCATACTAACAAAACGCAAAATGATGTTTGTATGATCTATTTTATCAAAATAAACTACTTATTCTATCTAAAGTAAACCTCAATCCACAATACGTATTAACCATGTGCTACTTCTAAGAATCACTGAATTGTTAGTCTTATATTATATGATAAGTAATAAAAGTAAAACATAAATATCCATTAATTAATGATTACGAAGAGAAATTCGGGCTCTTATAATAACCTAATTAGTAGGGGAATGAACCTTTGAGACCAATATATATTTTAACTGTATCTGTTATCATTGAAACAAAATGTTAAGGAAATAAAAAATATGTCATGGATTTGTGTTAATCTAAAATGAACAAGGTGAAGTACCTTTTGTGGATTGATATACCAACATAACTGGTTTTCAAAATTAGCTCAACGACTCAAGTTTTAGTTTTACCTTGTCCTTGATATGGTTATGCTAACTGACCTATTTTTATCTAAGCTATAAGCAGATCATTGTTATTTTTATATCTAAGTTATAAGCAGATCATGGTTATTAGATCATTGATATGGTTATTGCTAACTAGTCATTTGTGTATTCTTTATTCTTTATTTTAAAATCCAGTACACGCAATTAGTCTTCAAAAAGAATTTTGATACCCATATCAAACTTAAAACAGTTGCTGCAAGAGGAACACTTTAAGCAATAATTTCACATTCGCATTATCCCAAGCCTAAACTATTAGTGACCTTATAATCATCCAAAAAGTCTAACTACACTAATCAAGCCCATCGTTCACGGCACATGTACCAAAGCTTCTTTTAGCCACTAACCCATATTCAAATTTAACCCTTACTAACATACAACACCACTGTTTGTTTCAGCTTATATAGTTTGTTTTGGCTTATATGGCCGGCTTATGGCTTATTTGATTTTGGGCCTATGTTTCATAAACTCACTTTTTGTGGCTTATCAGTTAGCATCTGAACCAAATGAATTTTGTTACTTACCCCATTTGTGAGCGGTCTACAATACTAAAATGTTAAATGCAACATTATGAATAGATGGGCATTTTACATAATCTAGCAGTTTGTTTTTCTTTCAGAATTCAATTAATTGGCAACAGCCATGATTGTATTTAGCCACATTCAAGAATTTCTGTATATCAACCATTTACATATGCGACCAAGTGTTTAACATATCTTTAAAGAACTTGAAACTATAACATTGAGTATCATCAACTATAACAAATAACCAAGCCTTAACCATAAACAGCCACATCAAACACGAAAATGAAACCTATCAATTAATCAGATAATCACTTCTAAAACACAATGCCAAACACTCCCAAACCACACCTCGTAAATTACTATCTCTATCCAAACACCACGTTTACAACCTACATTACTAAAAACTAAACTTAACATCACATAAAACAAAACGCAAATTATACCAAAATATAAACAAACCTTCAGCTGGTGGTCCGGTTGTGATGGTGGTCATAGACAGCGGCGGTGGTCCTGCAGTGGCGATCTTAAACACTACCTACACAAAAAAAGAAAACCTAAAAACATAAACAAAATAAATTAACACAAATGTTGTAATTAAACAAATTTACCCAAAAGAAAATTAACCAACGGTGGTGGTTTCGTGTGCACAGTGGTATGGTTAATTTATGGGGTTGAAGGTGATGATTTATGGGGTGAAGGTGCTGATTTGTGGGATTGAAGCATATGCACGACTCAGGTAGTTTCAGGATAGCAGTTTTGAAGAAGAGAGACCCATTCAACTTAGAAAATAAAAGACTGAAACTAAAATAATAAAGTGAATAAACTTTATATTAATTAGCTTAGTAAAATTATCATTAAAATATTTTTTTGTCATTTTCTCCTTTTTGAGACACGTCGTAGTCGTAGTCGCTAATCATTTGGCGGGATAAAAAAAGAGGGAAACGAAATTACTTGTTTCCACTTTTATAAATGATTTTATTTATAAATTACTTTATAAATTATAAATAATTTAAAAATGATTTAAATTAGTTATAAATAATTTAAAAATGATATTAATAAGAAAAATAAACGAGGTATGTAATTCGTGCGTTGCTGCGGAGCGCGCGAGACTATTTTTGCAACGGACCGATAACGCCAAGTACTATTGGTCCGTCATTGGGACTCACATTGCAACGAACCGATTACCTCAAAGACTATTTACGTAAATATTTTAAATATATATATATAAATTAAACTTCAACATTTTTTTATAAAATTGTATGCATGTCATATGCATTGTAATATTGAGCTTGTTTTGTTCACAATTCAATGATCTTTACAGTGACATTTTTGTTTCTAAATAAATCGAAAGATATGTGCTTCATATTTGATAAATAAAGTTTGTTATATAAAAAAGTCGTAAACAGATTAAAGTTCAAAGTCGTTTTGAATTTTTATTTTTTTACATCGTGAATGGTGAAACTTTACGGTTCAATTTCACCTCTTTAATATAAAGTTATAATTTATAAATGGTTTAAATTAATTTTAAATAATTTAAAAGTCTATTAGGAAATGTAGCCATGCGGTTATGGTGTTAGTGAATAAAGGTGAACAAGATTAGTTGGTGACTTGATGTCTGCTTGATTTGTATGCTTGATGTTTGGGTGATGTACCAATGAATTGTAGTATCACCCGAGATGGTTTGTTTTGGTATTCGATTTGTTATATCTTTTTAGAACAATATAGTTAGTTGTACCAAGGTATAGGTTTGTTTATACCTTTTTTATTATGATATAATATGTTCTTGTTATTAATATATGCTAATCTTTTTCAAATAAAAAAACAAAACAAGAATATGGATGTAGATATTTTTGTGTGGAAGGATGATTTTGATTAGCTCAATGTAAGTTCTTCTCATGGACCTTGAGTACATCAAAGAATTTCTTCGAGACTTTCAACACAATATCCAAGTTATTCTCCGATACCTTTTAGATCTGAACCAACAGAGTGCTCAAACTGCAAGGTCAATGATCTAGAGATAAACATGCTAGAGACAAGAATAAAGATTCTAGAGGCAAGACTGGAATTGGAAAGGCATCTTGAGGACCACGGATGTCAGTCAGGTGCAATACTTTATGAGCTCTTAGATGACATGGAAAATCTTCGCATGGACTAGTAATCCGTATGTTTAATGTAATGTGTTGATACGTAAGTTTATTTTGATGTGTTAATGTTTCCCCGCTGAGTCGGGAATGAGTTTGTTGTTTTTGTTTTAAGATCGATACAAGTATTAAATGTGCTTTAATATAAGATACACAGAGAATAATAAAAGCGATGACATTGCTACAACCAACACTCCCTATTTACAGTGGTACGAGGTTGACTTGATATTGTCATCCATTTATTCACTAAAAACCATTAGCGAGTTCCATTTACATATCAGTTTATATCCGTATCTACTTAAGAGTATGTCTTCAAATAATCTTCGACTTTTTTGATAATGCATTTGAGTAGAATACGCCGAGAATGCTCACTAAATCTATGCTTTAGCGAGTCTTGATTAGCCAGCTAATATCCTGAATTGGCCCAACAACTATCAAAGTTATTCTCCTGTACCTTGTAGATCTGAACAAACAAAGTGCTGAAACTTATTTGAAGATAAACATGTTAGGGACAAGAATAAAGATTCTGGAAGCAAGATTGGAATTGGAAAGGCACCCAGAGGACCACACATGTCAGTCAAGTGCAATATGAGCTTCTAGATGACATGGAAAATCTTTGTCTTGAGTAATAATCCATATGTTTAATTTAATGTGTTCTTTCGTATGTTTATTTTAATGTGTTAATGTTTCCCCGCATAGGCAGGATTGGGTTTGTTGTTGTTTAATGTGTTAATGTTTATTTAGCTAGAATGCATGATTCTAATAAGTTAATTTGATAACTATTTGTGGGCACAATCTCAGAACAATATTGACCGTGAAAGTCCCAATTAACACATCTATAAGGAAATATAACTCTTATCTAAAGATAGATAACACAAGTAATAACCTTTCAATCGTGTAATGCTTTATTGATCGCACTAGTTGAATGACAATGTAAGACTACCCTGTAGACAAGTAAACTTGACAAGAATCAAGTTTACAAGCGAACTGGTATAGTCCCGCTGATAGGATCAGCTGACTATTGTGTAAGTTCGACAAAGGATTAAATGTTTATAATAACAACGATAATTAAAGTGATAACATTTTACTCCTACAATATTCTCAATTTATAGTGGTATGAGGTTGACTCCTTAGTGGGGGCAGTTGCGACATGTCAAGAATCCTGTGGTTGACGTATAACTGCATTTAATGCACGTCCATTCTTGGAAACACCCCGCCTATACTTTTGTGAATAGTTCTGCCGACTGTTCACAATCTTTAACCAACTCGTACTTTTGTTCAGGCTTTAAGTCAAACGCCACTTTGTCCTGCCATTATGCTTTATTGAGTTTTCCCGCCTAAACATCACTTAGAGATAATTACAAGCTCAGCCTGTTCTTGTTCACAGGGTAATAAGATTATCAGGGTATTGCCACCCATGACTCTCCTTAAAACCTTCAGCGTATTCCATCTACATACCAGCTGATATCCATCCCAGTTGACGAGTATGTTGTGTGGTGTTTATTTATGATAGTTTAAGTTTTAAATTTATATTTTGCCGACTTAACCAAAAACAACACTTTACAGGCAGTGTACCCGGTCGGTGGTAGATTCGTGGTAAGTATGGTGTCGAACACTTGAAGCGAGGTTAAATCTCTCAATTTATTTATATCTTGGTTGTCTAATCTAAGTCAAACCTATGCTAATCCTATGTTAGTTCTAATCCTAATTCTAACAGGTAAAAAGGGGGTTTTAGCCTAAGAGACTGGCACGGGTTTGGTTGGTGACTACAATCATTTCAAGATACTTTAACCCACGCAAGCAAATTAACAGAAGATAAAAGAGCGGTCGAGCCTTATGATAGAAAACTGTATTAGCCATTACTAATCCGATTAGAAGTTGGTTTGTTTATTCAGTGCAATGATTACTTATCTCGAAGAGGCATATCATTCTTAGACTTAGGCGGGACTTCATCCTAAGACCTAGACACATTAATCCTGTCACAATTAAAGCATCCGCATAAAGCATCCTTATTTGCTGATTATAATTTATCTTAGGGATTAAGGTAATGGTGATCTTGTTAAACCCTAGCTCATAGAGACTTTACCCACTTACTGCTTAATGACTCTTTATACACTAGTAGTCCACTTGTGCAACTATCCAATGGAACCAGAACATTACTTGTTGAATTATCTAGATTTACCTACTAGTCAACATGTTTAATAAACCATTGGCAATATCCAATTAACTAGTTAAGCCCAAAGTATGTCCTAGACACAGACTTAGAAGGACAATATTTGTGATCCTATGATTCTAGATGTATAAATTACTATATGGAGAGCTATCCCAGACTCTTAGCCTACGTCCAAACAACACCAAAGTTGCAGCGCATTAAATATGTAGGACTAGACCTAGTTGAATGTTAGGTCACATACTTAAGCACGTAAACGAATATAAATTGATAAACATAAACAACCATCAACGATAAATCAAGCAATCGAGATATAAACAAAACCAAACATTCAGATCTTCATAATAATGGCTAATACCTGAAGGGTATTAGCCTTCAAACATCATAATTAATACAAGAGTAATTGTTTTAGCCAAGGTAAACTAACCGAGTTAACGAATGATATCAAAAACTGAACGATTACAAAAGTATAAGAAATTGCACGTTGTCTTCTATGGATTGAAATGCGTTGCAAGACCTTTTCTGCTCTTCTTCTCTTTTGAAAATCGACTTTTGTGGTTTAGGTTTCGAGAAAATGATTTAGCACACTTAAAACTCGTTTTTGAGTTTTCTATTTATACTGTTTGGAAGTCGGTTCGATACGGGGTATCCAAAGGATTGGATACGGCGTATTGGGGTTTCTTGGAGTAGGGACCACGCTTGATATCTTCTAGAATATTATATTACTATATTTCCAATACGGCGTATTGATGTTCACTGGATACGGCGTATTGAGCTTGTTTCCTTTGTGGTCTTTGGTGAGTGCAGGCACGGATACGCCGTATCTTCCTTAATGGATACGGCGTATTGGTAGTCAGAATCTTTAATCTTCAAAATATCTTTGTTTAAGCTCCAAAATGTGCGTCTTTTTTCTAATATTCACCAAGTACTCCATAATTACTGCAATTCTCAAATATAAACGATTAAGTAACAATTCTTTGCAATAATTATACAAAATGGGTTAAATACATGGGATAAATGATGCTATAAAATAGACGTTATTTGATGTTATCATATGTATTCAAGTAATCTTTGACTTCCTTGATGATGTCTCTGACTTGAATACGTCTGAGGTTGCTCGCTGGGGCTTTGCACTCAGCGAGTCCTTCATTGCTCGCTGATGTATATCAGCGAGTCTTAGCTACTTAGCCTAATTTTTGTTTAAATTTAGATAAGGATAATTGGGCTCTGAATTGGCCCAACAGACCACATATATTATATATCAATATTATTTGCTTAACATCTCATTTTTAGCCATATCATCCCAACTCATTCGCTTATCTTCTCATGTATATTCATATTATCTCGACTCAACCGTTTAACATCTCATGTATATCCATATCATCTCGACTCATTCATTTAGCACACTTTGCATATTCATATCATCTCGACTCATCCGTTTAACATATTTTGTATATCCATATCATCTTAGCTCATCCGTTTAACAACATGCATATTTATATACATTTCATATCTATCCATATCTTTTTTACTCACACTTAAACACATTTCAACTGCAATTAGTATGTGCTCTCGATATATCGATGATACATAATTATTATATTTACAACTTAGACACGTTTCAATTACAAAAATAATTTTAATAAAATATTAATATTATGAATAATCTAATTTATATAATTTTTAAAATTAATTTTGAACAATTTTAAATAATTTTAAAAACATTTTCAAATGGAACTACACATTTATCTATTTTTAAATTAGTTTTAACAATTATAAATAGTTTTTAAAACAATTTTAAATGAAAATAGACATTTAGTGACGACTCTTGTCGTCGCTAAAAGCTTGACTGATTTTTATTTTTATTTCGTAGTTTTCCAAAAAATATAAAAACAAGTGCCCGTGTTCTTGTGGTTTGTTGTGAAATTACAGCTATGGTCTTTCATGGCCCTAATAATGCACACCTTGATTATCTTATTGGCCAAGCTTTGTTTGCAGATGGAGCTGGTGCGGTCATCGTTGGTTCTGACCCTGACTTGAGTAATGAGGTTCCATTGTTTGAGATAGTGTCTGCTTCTCAGACCGTCTTGCCAGACTCTGAGGGGGCTATTGGGGGACGGTTGAAGGAGGCAGGCCTTTTGTTTCATCTCTCTAAAATGGTGCCAGATCTAATATCTAAGAATATTGGCACGGTTTTGAAAAAAGCCTTTTTGCCTTTGGGTATAACTGATTGGAACTCTATATTTTGGATCGTTCACCCTGGTGGTCGAGCAATATTGGACCAGGTAGAGCTTGAGCTCGGTCTTAAGGAAGCGAGAATGAGAGCTAGCAGACATGTGCTTAGCGAGTATGGGAACATGTCTAATGTCAGCGTCTTGTTCATCATTGACGAGATGAGGAAGAAGTCTGCGGAGGACCGTCTTGCCACTACAGGCGAAGGTTTAGATTGGGGTGTTCTGTTTGGGTTTGGTCCTGGCCTTACAGTAGAGACGTTGGTCCTTCACAGCTTCCCACTACCGAGTACGATTGCCACAAAAAATTGATCCCGGGTTCTCTACCTTTATACAATTGTTATGCTTTGATTGAATACAGTATAAGATGAATAGTTAGAACATAGAAGTATGAAATCATATCAACAACCTTCAACTCATTGTTCTTACAATAATGATAAAGTTAACATGCATGTAATTCGTGATCAGAAAGTTAACAATAGAAAAACATGTTTTAATTTAATTTGCTTTGTTGATATTATAGGATTTCTTGAATCAATATTACTATTTTATAAGAATTCGATTATGTATGTTTTCCTACAATAGATTGCCTTTGCTTTGTGCATGGGTTCCTTTATTTTGTCATGAGTTGGATAACTTATAAATAGTTAGATTATAATTACTATAATTAAAACCAATATAAAGGTATAAAATTCAAGATGTGTGAAATTTAGGATGATTGAAATGTTACTTGATTTTATTTTATTATTAATGAAAATAAAATATGAATGTTCCTGCACGGGATCGAACCGGAGATCTTTTGCGTGTAAAGCAAACGTGATAACCACTACACCACAGAAACACTTATTTTAGTTAAGGCACATGACTTCTTATAGAAGCACAATATAGTAGCAAAACGATACTAAAGAAAGAAAATGATTTATATTATATATAAAAAAATAAGCAGGATCACTCTTGCCAAACAACTTAAACAACTCACAATGCAAAAAGTCTTTAATTATTTAGAGTTTGATGAAAGACTTGAAGTTTGTCGAATCTTTTTAAAAAGCCTTTCAATATACTTAGTGTAATGTAAAAAACCTTTTTCAAATGACTTTTTAGAAAACTAAAAAGCTTCAATTGTGTTGCATCATTTACTTTTGCCATAATGTTTGAATCTTCTAAAGTAATATATATTTGCAGTGTTGTACTTGGTTCACTCGCAAATACAAGGTGGTCATCATTGACACAATGAATGCACTTCACACATAATGCGGGTGATATTTTGTTTCTAAGATAATCATCGTAGAGCTAGCAATCTGACCATGTTAGAATTTTGTATAATAGGTTGATGTTCGCCCAAAGCTTTTGTGCAATATGAATTGTATATTTGTCTTAACAAGTGCGTTAACAATGACTACCTCCATCTCAAAATTATTGTCCACAGATAAGAAATACACAGTTTAAGAAAAACATCATCATTACAGTTTTTTTTTTCTTTTTCAGAATGACAGTTTTACCTTTAACTAAGTAATTTAAAACTTCTCTAATGTTTGTAATAATAACCTAAAGTGAGGGTAATATGACAAACTTGAACTAAATTCCCTATCTATTTTTGGAAGTGGATAATTAATTTGAGACAACCAAAAATAGAATAATGTACAATAATTTTGAGATGGAGGTAATAATAATCTGATATCAAATGGAGTTTAGATAACAGTTAGTTTCAAAGTTTTTGACAAAGTTGTAGTTGAAAGTGGAGGATACCACATGAGCACCCACCAAATCATTAGGATAAAATCAACACCTATCTAAACAAGAAGTCTAATAATTGATGTTAGTCTTAATCTAAAATGTTATCATTGGCTATAGTTTTTTTTAACGTCGAAATTTTATTAGAGCACAAACTAGCAACATGCTAGAAAGCAACAAAAGAACATTACGATCGGAGAGATAGCTAAAATCGGGTTTTTCACTCATAGATCCCAATCTAATCTAAATTTCTTACACCTATAACTCACCCAACAAAAAGACAAGCTTTGAACATCCTTGAAGGTATAACAACCGTTGACTCTTTTAATCGGAAAACCTAGCATTTCTGCTTCTCCAAATATGCCAAACAGAGGTGAAAATGACAGCTTCAAAGCATTGGAGATGAAACGGAGAAAACATTCTTTTTTTCTCGGTGCTCAAACGATTAAAAAATTGCAAACACATTTGTAATCGAGATCCCCAGAAAGAGAGAAGCCCTACCATTTAAAAATGAAATTCCAGATGCTACGAGACCAAGAACACTGACCCATCAAATGGTCTAAAGATTCAACATCTTCTTCACACATTGGGCAAAGAACCAAATGCAAGTCAATACTCTTCTTGTCTAGATTACATCTAGTTGCAAGACTATCTTTGTCGGCTCGTCATACTAAAATATTCACCTTCTTCGGAACTAAAGAATTCTAACTTGTTTTTTTATGACCCCCATAAAACTTCTAATTTTTGTTAGTTTGTTTTCATGGAATGTAATTATGTGGAATTTGGTTCAATTGCTCTAGTTAAGCTACTCTTATACCTTGAATTACTAATATTGTGAAAATTGTAATAAGTCATAACTTTCCACAAAGTAAGAGTTCTAATTTGCGTTCATATTATCTATTTTGTTTTTTGAGGTAAATATGCTTTGATATGTGTTAGTACAAAATTGGTGTGAACGAGCTTAATGGGAGGGAACTCACTCACAATGAATTGTAAGCTCGTCTCTCTTGGTAATGTTTGCACTAAGTGAATATCGTAGAGAATCTCCTGCTAAGAAAAGAAGCACCGTTAGCCTTACTGCGGGAAGGGTGTCCCGCGATTAAGCTCGGGTGTAAGAGTAAGTATGAGTTATTAATAATATGTGTGCAATGATGGCGGAAGTCATACCGTTAGAAGTGTTTGAGTGACTTCTTATATAGGCGGGTGTCACTGTCGGGTGCCAGAGTCACGGGGTGAGGTTCACCTTATTACCCAGGGGGTAACGAGGTTATTGTTGTGAGGTCAACGTCGATGATGTTGCCAGCTTTTGTAGCATGGCTGCCTAGGTTATCGTTATCATCGTTTGTTATCCCTATTAGGAACGTTACCGTTCTTCCTCGAAGCCCTATGCTCTGTCCCTTACTCTTTTATCCGCATATGTTGATTGCCATTGCTGGTCGTGACATGGATAATGATCTTTATCCGCATATGTTGACTGCTATTGCTGGTCGGAGGTGGGTTGTGGGGAACGATTTTCGTCTGGCTGTGCATAAATGTGCAAACTCCGTTGAATATCAGTCTGCCCTGGGTAAGGTTTTCTTGATGGCTATCAATAAAGGGATGCAGCAGGGTTTGAAAGCTGGGGTCGTTCATGGTCAGGTCGGTAGGCCTTTGACTCAGATTGAGGCTTATGACCTAGAGGTCGAGGGGAAGTATGTTGAAGCGGTTTCTGAATTCGAGATACGAGCTAAATTAGAAGTTAATACTGCCAGGCTTAAGAGGTTAGTACTGCTAGCAGAAGTTAGTACTGCCAGCAGAGTTAATACTGCTAGCAGAAGTTAGTACTGCTAGCAGAGTTAGTACTGCTAGCATATTGTTAATACTGCTAGTATATTAATAATATTGTTTTTGACATTCTTGAACTTGAGGGACTGTTTGAAACTCAAAAGAACCAAAAATGTAATGTTTGTAAAATAGAGGGACTAAACGTATCAATATGGAAACTCAGGGGTGTAAACGGTAAATATTCCATTTTAAAGTATAAGGACTATTTTTTCCAATAATGAAAACCTAAGGGTATTTTATATAATTAAGTGATTTAAATAAACACTTATGGTATC
>BQNB010028836.1:0-56290 GCA_026074375.1 Tanacetum coccineum
TTGTAAATAAGCAACATCAAACCTAACCCTAATGGATCACAAGCCCACAATCGGGCTTGGGCCACTTATTCGTCTAACACTTCCATGATGAACTTCCGAATGATGAATCAGGAATGTGTCAAACTTGATAAGTTTGATGGGTGTACCTACACCCGTTGGGCTGAGAAAATGAAGTTTCTCTTGATCGTGTTGAAGATTTACTATGTATTGGACCCAGAATTGCCTCCCATTCCCGCTAACCCGGTTCCCGAACCTGGTAAGCCAATGGATGAGAAGAAAGTTTCTGAGCTTGAGAAACAACGTATGATTCGTAAAGAGGATAAGACTCTTTGCTGTGGTCATATCAAAAACTCATTGTCCGATACTCTCTGTGATTTGTACGCTTCTGTTACGAATCCGAGAGAGCTTTGGAGTGCGTTAGAGTTCAAATATAAAACTCATGAACAAGGTACCAATAAGTACTTGGTTTCAAAATATCTTGAGTTTGTAATGGTTGAAGGGAAAACGATTATGGAGCAAGTGCATGAGCTTCAAGTCCTCGTCAACAAACTAAAAGCTCGGTCGTTCTCATATCTTGTGCTATTGATCTATGAAGTAACACTCTCCAACCCATATTCCGCTGCGACCCATTTTGGGGGTGTTACATTGAACAAAATCGAAGATTACTCGTTGGATGATCTTCTAAAGTTTCTGCGTATTGAGGAAGAGGTTAGAACTAGAGATAAACGCGGCAAGGATGTGTCAAGTGTTTATCATGTGCAAGGTGAAAGCTCTAAGAAGAAATGCTTTCATGATTCACACAATGCCAAGATGGGAGTAACAAATAAGAACTTCAAGAAATCTGTTCCATCAAATCGGCCCTTCAAGTGTCATGTTTGTGGAGAAACTGGACACTTTGCTCGCGAGTGCAAAGGCCAAAAATCAGGGACTAATGAAGTGAACATGGTGAACACCGAGATAGCCGAGATGGTGGCTCATGTTCATCTTGATGATGGAGATGATCTTGTGGGGTGATTGTTCTTTCGAGTATTATAGAACACTAGCAAGGTGATTAGCACCTCTTTCAATTTGAGTTTTATGTCTTTCAGTTTAAGTTTGTTTTTCGGTTTCCATTTTATTAATTCGAGTAGGTAGTTGTCAGTTTTTTTTCATTGTTGGTACTTTTAATATTAATGAAAGCTATTGTTTCTTTTAAAATCTTAATGTCAGTGGCCTTGCAATTTTGTTTACTTATTTTAAAGGAGAAAACAAATGTATTTAAATAACTATATTTGACATTGTTGAGGGAATTGATTTGATGTATAGTTTTATCTGAAAACAATCATGTTACCTTATATATATGCCCATTGGCTCACGTAGGAATTAATGGGATGACTATAGTGTTGCTAGTTACTCCAAATTGAACTTTGTGTGTTGAGATTAAAAGTATATTTTAGAGTTGTACTAAAATATTACTTGGTGTGTGTGTATATATATATATATATATATATATTTCAAAAGATGTTGAAATTTTTCATGTTAACTCATGATACGAGATAAATTATAGAGAATGGTACTGTAGGATCGTTTATTTCATAACACGGGTGATGATTCGAGTGGTTTAGCAAGTTTCTAGAGAGAGAAACACTAGAGAGAATATTCTAGAGAATGATAACCTCATTAAATCTCTGACGAGAGGCTTAATGAGAATTACTAGAGTCATGAGTATGAAACCAAATGTGAATCGGTTAGTGATGGAAACCCGACTTGGTTGTAGTGTTTCTACTTCGCGAGTTTAATGGGTAATAACGAAGTCGCTAATTGATAGAAGGTACTATCGCACAATGGACTCATGTATAGTATAGATAGTATGGCGTTGCCGAGGAAAGAATGAGGTGAATCCTCTTAACAAAGCCTTAGAGGCATCTTAGCAACGAAGATGTTAAAAGCTTTGCCTATATGATCTAGAGATGGTGCCGCCTTGAATGAAGAGTGTTGGTTTCTCTTTTAGAAGGTCATGAAATAGGATTTAAGCGCATGGCCATATTAGCGCTCAGTGAGAAAACAACGGTTAAGATAGGAAATGTGTATAAGTATGCCGGTAATATCATAAGGTTCTTGGTTTAATCTTCGGACACCATAGAATCGATATTACTACTTATATCATGCAAGGTTTAATCTTCGTGACACCTTTGCGACATAACCTATTAGAATAGTAGAAAACTATCCAACATGGTGGGAGATTGTTGGATATTTACTAAAGGTTGTATAGTTTTTATACTTACAATAATAAAAGTATGGTGGGACGCATTAATTAAGTTTAATAAGTTTGAAATGTGTGTGTTGTATGAAGAAAGTTAAGGATTCTTTGGAGACTTTTTCTTCCTATAAACTTGGTAAACACACCACGTTCAACACTTACTCATTTGAATAAATCATGCAACGGTTTCATTGTGTGATGCCTATTATTTCTCCACTTCTCTGTAGTGGGTTATAATCTTTTAGTATAAATATGAGTTCTCTCCTTAATTGAAGATATACTAAGAATCATCAAACCAAAACGTGATTTAGTCACCTGTTACTAATCGCATACTCCATCTTCTCACAGCATACTTTGTTCGCGTATTGTTTTCTGCTATCGACGTTGTTTTGTGTTGATTCGGTTGCTGCCGAATAGACACGTGTTGGCTGCATCAAATCCTGGGCTTGTACGTTGTAGACTCGCAGCAATAAACGAGTTCGTATTAAGCTTTAAGGACAGAGAATTATCTCGTGCAGTTTTTGTCCTTTTGTTATTTGTTGCAGGTTCAGTGTTGCTATTTGAAGTGCTTTTGGTTGCGGCTCGATCGGGTTAGAGTGCGTGATAATATAGGCTGGTTCGTCATTGTTAGTGTGCCTTTGTTATTTGCTGCAATTGTTCAATTTAATTCAACATGTGATAGTAGATATTCTAGTAGTCTAGGGTCGACTCCTTTTAGAGAGTGTCATAGCAGTCGATATACCAATTTTTGGGATGCCACATCCGTCGACAAAACACGTGTCATAAATTGTGTGGTTCGATCAGTAAATGTGTTTATTGTTGACCATTATGTTCAAAATGAAATTTTGAATAACTAAATCTTGTGATGTATGGCGAAATTGGTAAAAACTTGTTTCATTTGAAATTTTTTCTAACGTCATTTTGATGTAACATAGCACATGTCGGTAAAACGGATTATAGAGCATGATAAACCTTACCTGATGATGCGTGAATTACAAAACAAGTTTGAGCATTATATGATTATATCTAATCCCTAAGACCAGCGGATGGATTGAACACACATGAAATAGTGAGATAGATTCGTAATCTATGACAAAATGGTTTAAAGAAAAGAAAAGACTGATTTTGGTATTTTAATGAAAAACAAGTAAAGTTGTTAATAGGACATGGGATTTAAGGCTTATGCTTAAATACATGTTGTACATTTGTATTATGCATTTTCTTTCATCAAATTCCCATAAATTATTTTAATCAATTAAATAATTGGGTACATTTATAGGCACGACAATCATTTTTCTTTTAGAGAAATGCTATGTCCACATCATATTTGCAAAAAAGTTTTCACACCATGATGTGGCAACATCATTTGTCCAATCAAATAAAGTCTTTGCTTTTTCACAATTGTTTTGATTGGATAAATGATGTTGCCACATCATGGTGTGAATTTTTATAAATATGGTGTGAACATAGCATTGCTCTTTCTTTTAATTACAGCTTTTAATTTATTTCTTGAAAATTGACAACATAACATCCACATAAGATATTTTTATCATATTAAATACCACGACATACACATAAGCAGATTTTTTTTAATATCATCTTATTCACTTATATTATATATATATACTCAACAAGATTTTGATGTCCGCGCTTCGCTGCGGTGCGTTTCGTTTTGTATAATGTCCGACATGGATTTTGTTTCCAAGTGCATTGTAATTCAAATATAGGTGTACAACTGAAAAAATAAATAAATAACGCAATGCAACCAATATGACACTCTTTATGACACAAATGTCTCACAAAAATATGTGATGGTATATTTACAGTCGCTGAAATATCAAAATAGATGTGGCAAAAACATTGTTCTATAGGTTGTTACATCAATATCAGGTACAAAAGAAGATTTTGAACAGCTGGGTTGAAAGAGATTATTCTTCATCAAAATGTCCCATGTGTAGAGCATGAAGTAAACAAAAAAGGATGCATATGTTTTCAAATAAACATAATCATCTTACTCAAACGTTAATCCTTTTTTTATTACCAAAACACGTAGTCTATTCCCTACTGTAATATATAAGCATTGTAGAAGAAATTAATTTTTTTACTAAACTATGACACGTTGGTGCGAAGGAACAGAATCATTCTAATAAATGAATAACATCAACCGTTAAAACCTATCATTCCTTGGTCGTCTTCGCCTTTCGTATAAAAAAACGGCCCAGCCCTCGTGATGGAAAATCTTAACTATCAACATGATTTACTTATCTTAAAATTATAAGACAGCATGAACTGAAAAAGTAAAGAGAAATTGTCTTACTTGGGTTGGTTGTGGTTTGTCATAACCATCTGCTAAATAATTGGTATCTTGCTGATAACACTCTTTAGGTGCGCCCAACCGTCAATCTAGCCCAGTTGTCTGTCACTTCCAACGGGCTAATATATTAAATGCATGCTAAATAACCACTAATGCTATACACCAACCATCTTTTATTCAATCATCAGATGACGCCGCTTGCCTCCTGTACGTTCTGACCATTTTCTTTCTGTTGCAAAAATACAAAGGAAAGATATGGCCAGGTCAGCTTTGTTTCGAGTTGTTATGTTTTCTGTCAATGTTAGCGTCAAGTACACATTGTCTTTGAATCATTGTATGCATCAGTTCAGTATTAATAGCACTTTGAATGGTTCAGAAATAACTATCAAGAGTCGAACACACTCCAGGGTCTAAGGGATGATTTTTAATCCCTTTTTTTGGGTAATAGGGACTCGCCCCGGTAAATTATATTAAAAACCCAAAAAGCCAATAAGTACAATGGAAAGTGACTGAGTGTCACATTAACCTCAAGCCTATGCTTGAACAGCCACTAGATCATATGACATGCCATATGACCACTACCTAATGATTACATAACCAATGTTTATTAGTCTCCATCTCTTTGCATTCCTGACACATTCTGTGCATACTAAAAGGGGGATAGGCTTGCAATTTAAGATTAACTTTAAACATCTAAGGTGGCGTATTCTTAAACTAACAGAAAATATATATGTTGGACCTACTAACTAGGTACCACTAGAATCGTGCGGGATCGTAGTAGTGCTAAAACACCTTTTTGTCACTAAAGATTGGGATTTAAAAAAATATTTACCTGATAGAGAAGAAGCGCGCGCAATGTTCGTAGTTCCAGAAAAACAGGCTTTCTGCAATACTGAATACTCTTCGTATTGTGGTCTGGAAAAAGACCAATGAACCTGATGTTATGTTTGCATCCTGTAACAGGATGGGGTAAATTAGTCTAAGAAACCTCGGACCAAGTTCTCAGATTTTGGTTTTCTATTTTGACCTGGAAGAAACATTTAGGGTGTGTTTGGTAGGGAGAGTTGATAGTGTAGAAATGAAATTAATCAAATTCTCATGTTTGGTAGCGAAGAATTAAAAAAGTGATAATCCAAGCTAAAGCGTGGTTTCAATTTCACAAGTCGTTGGGGAAACGACCCGGGAAAGCATACTTCCCGGTTAATTATACGTATTAATATATATTATATATATATTTTGTAGAATTTCCTTTTTACCTTTGTCCTCAAGGGTGAATTGGTAATTTATCATCTTTTTAGATATTTTATATTTTACGTGTATAGATTCTCGCGAATCATGGACCTAACTGGTACCGTGTGGGATCGTAGTATGCTAAAAACACCTTTTGTCACTAAAGATTGGGAGTTTAAAAAAAATCTTTACCTGATAGAGGAGAAGCGCGCCAATGTTCGTAGTTCCTGAAAAACAGTGCTTCTGCAATATGAAGTCTCTTCGTTTTGTGGGTCTGGAAAAAAACAATGAGACTGATGTTATGTTTGCATCCTATAAAATGGGGTAAATTAGTCTAGAACTCGGCCATGTTCTCAGATTTTGGTTTCTATTTTTGACCTGGAAGATACATTTATGGAATCATCTGGCTTTTGCTATGAGTTATTAATTTTAGTATAGCTCTGCAAGTTTTGTTCCTCGTCATTTGATCTTTCATTTGCTGCGTAGATCAGGAATCGCGTATTACAATCACACACAGTAGTAATCATAGTATGGTAGTCGAACTGGAAGACCTCATTGAACAAATCATGTAGTGAGCTCTTAAGGATCTATTGGCCTTGTGTTCAAGGGGTATCTTGTTAGGACTAATAGTTAGCCCAAATGGATAACAATTAACATATAAGCTCACATGAGTTCCTATTAACCCATCAAGCTCAAATGTTTACATCTGTTTCCTTTTCTCTCTAATGTAGGATCGGGTTTTCATCCAATGATTCCCCCCTCAAACAGGAGTTTACACTTGGCCTCTCTTTAACGTTGCATGCTCTCGTCGAGCCACTCATTACATGGTTTTGATCCGGGCCACCTGCCACACTTTAACTAAATACCGCGATCCGTTATAACTGATTGACTTATATCGTTTCCATAAGTTGTTGCATCACATAATTACTACCCACATCTTAAGCTTTTCCTGAGCAGATGGTAGTGGTTAGCCAGTACATGTGTAATGCGTAAAGCGTAGTTTATGATCCCCTTTTATTTAACTTTTGTCAGCAAAATCAGTTTATCCCGATATTCCCATCCATTATCTGGCACAACAAAGACATCAGAATACAACTTCTTGGCACTCAGCCGCGAAAAATTCTTTATGGTCCACGTAAACTGTGCAACTGGTGGATCATCAACCACTGGTCCGTCAACTGTGTTCGCACCTTCAGCGGGTACAACTAACAAAAAACGGAAATGGTAGACCAAATTAATGAAGCTCACGTCACATGTTCAAAGGCTTACATAGGATATTTAGGATTACTTATGTTTTTCTCTTCATCGGTTCAGCTTTAAGCATATAAGCAATTGGAAGTGTTTGGCTAATCCAAACTACTTCAGCTTATTTTGGGGCACAATAAGCCGGTTTCAATAAGCAAATTGGGACATGTTCTTATCTATGGTTTTAGTTCAATAAGTTCCATGTTTACACAATGTACAACTACTCATGTGTGAATTGATGAAATTTAAAGACGATATGTAACTCATGTCGTCATGCCTATACCTTAGATGCGGGTACTTAAATGCCAGTGAATTTAACATCATAGGCCAACCCCCATTAATTAAACTTCCCATTTTGGATGCAATAAGTGTAAATAGAAAACAGAAACGCTTGTCGCGGTCAATAAAAATCAATCATATATTATGATAAGATATATACCTTAGTGTTATATTGACGTCATATGAAAAGTAAAGTTTGGGTATCTTTTTAGCAGCAACTTTCAACAGACATCTGCAACTTGATTGGTGTGTTATCGATGGTGAGCATTCTAGCACCAAATTCAACACCAATAGTTGATCACGAACTGGCTGAAAACGCTTTCGTACCTTATTTTTGAACATACACTGTCTTTCTCTAACGCATAATCCCCGATAATTGTTTACTCCTGCATTGATAAATACAAAATAAGGCATTTAACTAAAGTTAGACAAAAAGCAACCAAGTGCTTCAAAAATTGTCAGCAACTTTGTGATAAAGTTTTTATTCGTCCTTAATGTTGTCCATTGAGTATTCAACCATCATTTTTATTTGAACTTCCATACCTTATTTTTTTTAGCTTCCAATGTCTTTGTCCAAAGCTGCTTCATTCCACACGTCGAAGTTCTTAGCAAGACTCCTCGACTCATCACGTATCTTGTCAGCCAACTCATGTGGAGGCTTTCAATGTTATCAAAATAGGTAACAACAGTTATTAAGAATGGTTTTATTTAGGACTTGATCTTTTGAGAAAAAATGGTAAGGGTTGTCATTCCATTAGCTCATTCGTTGATGTTTGTTTTCAAAAATCTGTAGTAGCCTTTCACCTCTCAGTCTCTCTACTACTGATTTTCCGCCAAACCTGCAAAATAAAACGAATCTTTAAAAAAATCATCTGCAATGCCGATACTTAATTGGATTATTGTACAAATGCATTAGAATTTTTGATTTTAGCCAAAGCTTTGAGTCAAAAATCCACAATATAGTTTTAATAGATATAAAAGTAACACGACCAAATCATATATAAATCACGCACCCTCTTTTTCTTGTTAACAAAATGACAGCCGAGAACGACATCAAAAATCACCAAAAACCCGAGTCTCCAAATCCCATTCTCCATAAAAATGTGTACCTCATAAAACGCAAAAAAACTCCATATTAGTTGAAATTTCTCATGAACAAAACATACTAACAACCTGAATTTCCAAAAAAATCAACAATTTACATTCTCATGCCATTTTCCCCTAATCCAAATGTTAGTACAAAAAGAGTGTAGGGGTGAATGTGAGTCTAGATTGCTTAGTGGGTTGGGCCAGGGAGTAGGCTATAATGTAGATCTTGTACTAATCCAAGTAATGAAGAGGTGATCTGCACAAATGAGAGTAAACCGTTAGCCTTACCGCAGGGCGGACCCCGCGATTAAGCTCCGGCATGAGAGTAAGTATACATGTTTGTCAGAGAATCAGAGAATGTCAAAGTATGTGTGTGTGTTAATGATAGGACAGAATGTACCTCTGCGAGGTGTCAGAGTACCCCTTTTTATAGGCGAGCCAAATATTAGGTTTTCCTGATATTTTGCTTATTTCTGTTTGTGGGCCGAAGTGGGACCCTTATTTGGATAAGGATCCGCTTATAATCGTGTTATGCGGACGCTAATTCCCTTCCGCGGACGCCTGCTGATCCGCGGAAGATTTGTCACGTCCGGCTTGCTTCTTCCGCGCTGCCTAATACGAAACTGGACTTTTTCGCAGAGAGTATTATTTGCTTGGTTGGGCCGGGGGCCCATTGTAATGATATGGCTCAGGCCTAGAGGCCTGGTACACCTATTATACGTCATCAAGTCCCCCCAGTCTAGTATTCCTTATTGCGTGTGATTATGTTGCGTGTGGTAAGTATTACTAGACTTATGTTTCGTTACTTCCCGTGCTATTTTCTCCTTCCGTGGTTTTTTGTCTTTCCGCGACGTTTTCTTTTACCGGTTGGTAAGGCGTGGTTGACGTGGCTCATTTGTATCCTTTTATCTTCTGACTGATTTGACTGGCTAGTCTAACTTCTTAACTGTCATCACTATCTTTACTTCTTATCTTGGTCGTTGACTCGGAAGTTGTTGCCACGTGTAAACATCTAAAGGAGGTTCGCATTTACTATACCGAGGGTATAAATAGTCGTCCTGGTTTTCACTATTTTCTTTTTCATCTTCTTCATCTATAATCGCCATTGTCAAAAAAAATTTCAAGCTCTTCAAACTTGTACCTTTTGTGTTTTGTTGCGAGGAATTTATGTCTTTCAGGTTAGGCCTTCATCCCTGTTTACTTTATCATGAGCAGTATAACAGATATTAAGTCGACACTTACCCTTAAAGCCCTAAAAATTTTCTATGACACGTATCATATTCCTGGACAGTCTTCATTTCCCATCCTCTAGAAACACTTGCGGTAACTACAAACAAAAATACCAAGAACTGTCACTAAGATTTTTACTTAGAAATTTCATCGACAACGAATTCCTTTTAAAAAACACAACACCAAATTCCTTTCATCGAAAAATCCTCCTGAACCCTAAACCCAAACATACAAAGCTGACTCATATCCTTCAACACTCACAAACTGCTGTGATAAAAAAATGTTTTGCAAAACACCTAATTTTTTTATATAGATCTGCAATACCCTAAATCTCACTCTCACTCTTCCTCACCAACAATAAAGTACCTAAATAATTCACTCGCTTACAGTTAATAAAAACAAACCTGAAAAAGAGAACCTCCAACACCAACTTATTGACAAAAACCAATCAACCTGAAAAAAATAGATGACAACCATCAACACATGGATAATCATAATAGAGAATTGTTTGAAACAATAATAAAACCCAAGCGTAACATAAATAAATATTCATAAAGATGAAAAAATTAACAAAAGTTTCATATTTTAGGTAACCTCAACTAAATTAACCCATTTTTTTAACATAACCCAAAAAAAATTACTGTAATAAAAAACACTTACCTCAATTCACCATATCAATAATCAGTGAACCAAACAATATCAGCATATAAAATCTTCAACCTTACTGTTCATTCATGTATACCCATATTATAATTTAGCAAAACTCTCAAGAAAAAAAAGAGAAAAAAACCAATTCAAGATTAAATGAAAAAAAAGGTTAAGAATTGATTAAGGTACAATTACTTGCGTGAAATATTGATCTTACAAATCTCGAATCCACCGTCTGATTTGAATCTTGAATTGAAGCGGCGCTATTTGGTTTATGTGTATTTTTTTTCTAGTTCTGAGAAGGCAAATGGGACGATGGCGGTTGTTATGAGATTAAAATATTCCTAACTTACTGTTTATAAGCATTAAAATATCAATTAAGTTCAGGATTAAAAAATTAATTTGTGAGAGAGGAGACATAAAGGGGACAACACGGTTAATGTTAAATAGTTATAATAATAATAATAATAAAATTCATAAAAGGGGGAATCGAAAATTTAAAAAAAAAGAAAAAATATTTTTTATATGGTGGGCTTATGGTTCGGTTTTTAAAAAAAGGAACGAAGCTCAAAATTTTAGAAGGTCCAATTCTATAAAAAAATCTAGGTTTTCTTTTTTTATGTATAACACCCCGTGTTTTAGGACAATGTACGACATTAATAAAGTCACTATTTATTTTTAGTATTGTACGCGTTTGTTTTTAATGGAAATCGTTAAGTTAAATCGCGTAAACTAAAAATGATCAGTTAACGTAAACGGGCATCAAGCAAATTATTGTTTACGTCAAACAAGGGTTAAGTAATTATTTTAAGGATAATTATTAACCTTACACAAGTTATTTTATCGGATACGAGAAAGTGTTTACGTTTCGCGATAAATGACTATTAGGTTTTCCCGGAACCCTAAAAATTAACGTACGCTTCATCAAATACCCAAAATTGTACCCAATACTTAAAGTTTATTTAAAACTTCAAGTATTTATCACATTATACATATTCTTCATGAAGGAATTCAAATCATGACTTACCATGTGCAAGTTATACATTTTATTAAAACTATACTACATTATACCTTAAATAACTCATTTATACACTAAGTAAAGATCAAAAGACTTATCCAAGCCCTCTCCTAGCATATATTTCGTGTACATATGACTAGGAAGCCATGATAAGACCAAGGAAACTTCATAAATATCTCCATACATGCATCTAGTCATCACACCCCAACTTGAACCATGACTAGGCACTTTTCAAGCCCTAGTTTTCTTCTTCTTATCTTCCAAGCCTTGCCACCTTGTATACTTCCACTTGACACCATAATATCTCAAAAATATCTACTAAGTAGTATATAAATACATGCATGTGTGAGCCAAGGACTCACACTCTTCATTTCATTAAACAAAAATCACAAAAACTCTCTTTGTTTCCTCTCCAAACCCACGGCATTTTTAACATTCTTAAAAAAATCATACAAAACTTTTATACAATCCATACAACCCTTTACACATCAATCCTAAGGCATACTAAGGTGTTTACAAGCATTGGTTCATCATTTGCAAGGATTAAGGAAGAAAAGGGAAGATTAGGGTTTCAAACCTAATCTAGGGTTTATAAGCTTGTAAGCTTTGGTTTTGAATCTAAACACGGGTTTAGCACTTATTTCTCATCTCATACATCATCCCTAAGGTCTTCCTAATTCCTTCATACTTTTATTTCTTATGATTTTATGTGTTATATGTTAATTATGGCTAAATCACCACTAAGGACTTTTTAATATGTAAAATGAGTTTTCATTTATGTTTATGATTTTATGCACTTATTCTTATGTCATATGGTTATATATATCATGGAAAAATGAATGTAAAAGTATGTTAACATATGGTTTAAGTATAAACATGTTTAGGTAATAATTAGGGTTTTATAAGGTTACTTAATCTTCACATATGAAAATAATGGAAAGTAAATTATTAAACTTGTTACAATGAATTTATAAGGACTATGGATGATCTTGGACATTATTATAAGTATCACATGTGTTTAAAAAATAGTTATTAGGGTTTTCCTTAATAAAACTACTGAGAAAATAAAATATAAAAACAAGGTTTTTTAAGATAATACACCATGAAATACATAGGGGCTGTTTTAAATTCGAACTCATACAGTAGGTAATGACTTTTTATAAAAATAATACGCCTCATGACGATTCCAAAATGATAAGAAACTCGAAAAACCGATTTATAACGAAAAAGATACGTTAATTACAGTTTAGGTCTATAACATACTTTATAAAACTATTTTTATAAAATTTACTATTCATTACATGAAACTATGTTTTTAAAACATCTCAAATATGATATAACTTTTTATTTCGAGATCGTACTCGAAGAATCGCTAAAAACTAAACTAGTAACGAATAGACTACGACGGTTTACGATAATTTAAGTTTATTATAAGTAATTTTATAAAATAGATCAAGTAAAAAAGACACTATTCACAGTGGGATTTAACTTTATAAAATATAATACATCTTTTAATAACAAAGACGTACTCGAAGGAATCACTAAAATCGGGATTAAAACGAATAAGTTATTACGATTACGAGTTTACGCTAATTAAAACGTAAAAACGAGTATATAGCTGTTGTGAATAGTAAAAACACTATTCATCGCAGAATATCAAAAACTTAAAAATGTAATATTTTGATCACTCGTCTTACTACGAAGACGTGGACGTAAGAAACGCGAGCAACAGACTTAAGCGAACACAAATTAGTTCATTTTTAAGAAAAAAAATATATTTATAAACGTTTCACTTTATAAAATATTATTTTTCTAAAATGATTTAGTCGGTGATTTTGCTATATAGACTATTGAGTGGTTATCAAAGTGCTAATAATACTAGAGCGTTTCATAATGAGCGCCTCTTTCGGTTGGCGTATCGGACGAGTTGTTGGATTTACATTTAAAGGTCCTAATCCTCGTACGCTCATGTCATGACCTCTTTAATTATGATAGCCCCGAACGATAGTACGAGTGTAACACTATAGGAATATTAATGTTATTATTAGGTACTCAGTACTTATATGACCTTAATTTAAATAGGTTGCATATATCGTTTCTTTGCGTGACGTTTTATCTGTGTAATTATTTGGACTATCAGTACTCAAGGTGAGTTCATAGCCCCACTTTTTATAGTTTTACTGATTTACAAGTTTTGGGGTGGAAACATGCTTTGTTTTATAAATTGGACGCAAGTGTTTAAAATATATTGATTATGTATTTGCCTAAGTAGCATAACCTCCTGTGCCCATTTTCATGAACTGTCAATTGCAAGATGTAGTTGTTTATTGCCTTATGTGAGCTGCGAACTGTTATAAATAGATCTATTGGGATAACCTTCCCTGTTTGCGGTGTTTATTAGCTTAGCACCGAGAACAAACGTTTTGACATGTCGGACTTTAGATGTTGCGGGGTTACAACATCTGTACGGGCAATATAAATGCTAAAAATAACAAAATTATAGGTTGTGCTTCAGTGTAATGAGCTTAGTGCTAACAGTTAATCTGGTTTGTTGATTGTTGGCATATGTTGTAACATCACGGGAAAGTCTTGCGTTCTGCTTATTTAAATACATAAACCTCTATGAATTCACCAACAATTTTGGTTGACGTTTTTAAGCAATTTTTCATGGAGGTCACTAGCACAAGGTGATAGGATGCATTGGATTATGTTCTTGGATTGCACTGTTAAAGATTTTGTGATCAATTTTTGGAAATCTATTGTTATCTTTTGTCATATTAAACAAAGAACACAGTAAAGCTATTAAATTTTGTCGTATATGTCGTTTTTTTAAATCATTGCTTTCAATTTAAACAACTTTTGTGTCGTTCTTATATATATCTTGTGTTGTTGATCTTGAAGTAACACGCCCCGGATCCTTATTCCGCTGCGACCCATTTTGGGGGTGTTACATTATGCATATGTCGACCAAAAACCTAACCTTAGCCACCATTGTCATTTTTTTAAGCTTCAAGAATCAAGGTTAGATTTTTTGTTTAAAATTAGTTTGGTTTAATTTGTATACTCTTAATCACACAAATATTTTGATCATTGTTTTAATTATGTAACAATTGAATTGATGGATTAGGATTTTATAAAAATTCTGTAATTATGAAGATATGATCATTTAATATTGTTTTGGGTATAATAATTAGGGTTTGGGTATGTTTGATTAGGTTTAATTATTGTAAATTCGGAATAGAAAAGTGGGCAGATTTTTAAGTCATCTTGCGAGAGTCATAACTCGGTCATACGAATAGGTTTTATTGATTTTCTTGAGCCTAAAATTATTTACAAGGAGTCTACTTTCCAACAAAATTAGTTTCGTGAGTGAGTGGAAGACAGTCAAAATAATTTTACAAAATTTGTTGTCGAATATGAGTTTTCGAGACAGATATTAGGTTGTATTTGTGAGGTCAAAACCATATCAAAACATCTTTTTAATTAATGAAATTCGAACGGGAGTAAGTTTTATGTGTCTATGATTTTCTAGAATTTTTTGTAGATTTTTCTCGAGTGTCTAAATGGGTCTGATAAAGTCAAAGTTTTTAGTAGTCGAATCAGATCATTTTTTGGACACTCTGTGTTGTCGAATTTTTAAAAAATAGTAAAGCTTGTCAACCCTTTTTGAAAAAAATTACTGTTAGTTTATAACACATTGAGGTTGTTGGAAATGGAATATGGAATGCATTGGAGGTCATTTGATATTTTATAAAAATTCATAAAGTGACTCTAAAATTCTACAATAAACCAGAATTTGGAATAAAGAAATAAAAAGTGTTTCAAGTTTATATTAAGTATGGGATGCTTGATGGGATGTTTATAAGAGCATATTAGACAATAGTATCCAGCAATTGAAGGTTACATGAATTAGGGCCGTAAATCCTTGATCATGTGTAACCCGTTAACTATGTTGTGTAGACTTTTCTTGGAATTTGTGTGTGCGTTCGTAAAGCTTGAGGTGAGTATTAATGGCCCATTTTTCTTACATTTTCTTATGGTGAAAATAATACTAATTAGTTTGAAATGATTTTAAATGCTGTAAATATTTGTTTTAAATGGTTTTGGACATTACGTGATATTATATGGCTTATGTGTAAACTGTTGGATCGAAAGAGGTACGCTTACCTCATGTTTCGTGATTGTTGGATCGGAGGGGTACGCCTACCCCATGCTTTGTGATGATATAAATTGTTGCATTTGTGTATAATATTCATGCATGTCCTATTGTTGTTGATTCGCATCGAGTGTAAGTAATTGTCTTAAACCTATTAATCTCACCAACTTTATGTTGACGTTTTAAAGTATCATTTTCAGGTGAGCCTAGCTAAGTTAAGGAAGTTAAGATGCGTGGCTAGCGAGACCTTAGGATCTTACATGTGGAGTCTTTCCTGCTAGAGTTTTATTGCATACTTTTATATTTTGGATATTTTGAATATTGATGTTGTTATTGTTGGGGTTCGTTATATCTATGTATTGTAGTGTTGCGATTAACCTTAATATAAGACCCCTTTTGTGTTAGGTGTCGTCATAACACTTTGGTTTTAATTTAAATGCATTCTAGTTATTCTCTTTGTTGACATCAATGTGTAGTGATGATGCTTATCATGTTAGGCCTCGCGTTTCCACCTTGGCGGGGTGTGACAGATTGGTATCAGAGCCATTGGTTATAGAGAAGTAGGTGGTTTAACCTAGACTATAACCTAGAAGTCCTTCATATAGATGCATAATAGGATCTATGTGTTTAGCTATCTAGGTGTTTTGTTTTCTTGCTTTTCCCTAAGCTTTATTTTGACCTACGGGTTACTTGATATCAAATGATCCAGAAGAAGAGCCAATTGATGAGGAGCATCTCGAGGAACCGAAGGAGGAAGGGTAGTTAGAAGAGTCGTAGAAGGAGGCCGACTCAGATCTCCTGTCGGATGCTTGTAGCAGGCTTGGACCCGCGGAGTTGAGTGACTCTTGCAAAAGCAAAGTCAAACCCAAGCGAGGCCTATCATAAGCTTATTCCGTCTTTTACATTGACATATTGCTATTATCGATGATTTATTTCAGATATTTTGTATTTTCGGGCACCATGAGGCTTTTGTGTTCTTTCGTTTTTGATTTTATTTTTGTATTAATAAGTATTTCTTTGATGGAGCATTATGGTTGTGTTATATTGGAGTCGTGTAAGAATTACTATGTGGTATATGTGCATTATCATTAAGATGTGTTGTCTTCGAAGTAAGTATACGTGTAAAAGGATGCAATTATAATTATGGTGGCCAACATAATTATAAAGGCATCACACACGTAGACTTGTGACTATGATTGAATTGATTTGCGTTTGTTTGTAATGTGGTAGTGTAAGATGTAGTGATATGTGCGTTCATGATAAGGATAATTGTATAGTTAAGGGATTCTCCTCTTAACTAATGTGCGATTTTATTGGGCTTAGTTGCGTAGCCATCAAGTTCCTTGCCTAATGATTTCGAATATATTGGATACCTCTTATTTCTACTATTATGATTATTGGGTTGTTTGTTTTCTCGATTATTCGTTCAGGATATCTAACTCTAAGTTTAGCATCCCTTGTTCGTACCATGTTAGTACGGATGTCCTTTTTTTCCTATTCGGCGCCTTGATATTTATTGGTTATTCGGATATGCTTCCTTTGGATACTGGTATGTTTTGTTAGTTATTCCTTGCATTGATTACTCATATGAATATCGGATTTTTTTTCCTTTTAAGCATTATTGGTTCGTGACAAGTTGGTACAGATATTTACTCCCTTCTTTATACATCATTTGGCTTTCGTAACACGTTTGGGACGTGTTAGTGTCGATGCATTTCTATGTTTGTTCTTTTGATCGTTACTATGAATGAGACCTTGTGTTCTTCATATGGTTCGTAATGTATACATGAATTCCTCTCGTACGTGTTTGTTTAATTGTATTTTGAATATATTGTCCCTTGTACTCCTTTCGCGTTCAAGTCATAGATTTGTGTTAGATTCCTTACAATCCCTTTTGGTATTACGATGTTTTTTTAGTTACATATTTTATATTGAGGACGAACTATAAAAATCCTTTTGAATTATATCTTGATGAGGTTTGGGGAAAACTATTTTATTAATTGATTTATAAATACGTTGTGATATCACTTTTATGTGAATCATTTTATTATTATGAAAACTATGTTTACAATGATTTTTATGAAACGATGCGATACCGGTTGACTATCAATACTATGTTTATAATGATCTTTATGAATAAGATATTTTCAAAATGATCTTTACAAATAAGATATGAAACTATTTTTTTATATATGCTTGATAGATTCTATTTTTTAATGAAAAGTACCTTTAAAATGATTCATAATGATAAGATGCGATACACCGTTAAATAACTGTCTCTTGATTATTATGACAACCATGTTTAAAATAAATTTATAAAGGTTATATTTAAGAGGATTGCTATATTTAAAATGTTTTTATTATATTTTATTTATATTTAAACGATTTTACTTGTTGTATTAAAATGATTGTTATATATAAAAAATCATGTTTAGTTGATTCTTTTATGTAAAGTCGATTATTAGATAAGAGTTATACCTTTCTTATTATTGATCTTGATATGTATCATTAATTCGATATGTGAGTCTTTTGTCATTGTGCGTTTCGTTGATTTTTTCGTTCGTGTTCTCTATTAGTAAAGATATTCTACCCTTTCTTTTAAAGGATTCCCATGGCGTTGATTCGTATTTATTTGCACCTGTGAAATCCCTTATAGGTTTCCTAGCCTTTGATTCAATACTCGTTTTCTACCCTATTAGATAACTCGTAACCCTTTTGAATTCGCCCGATATATGTTTTATTCGATCAAGTCACTCTCCGTGGGGAGCATCCGTGTAGTTTGTCAAGAAGAAAGATGGTTCGTTCCGAATATGCAAAGACTATTAAGTATTAAATAAGTTGACCAATAAGAATCATTATCCTCTCCCCAGGATTGACGACTTGTTCGACTAGTTACAAGGTTCGCGTTACTTCTCTAAGATAGATCTTTGATCTGATTATCATCAGCTGAGAGTGCACGAAGAAGATATTTCAAAGACTGCATTTAGGACGCGGTATGGACACTTCAAGTTTACAGTTATGCCTTTCAGATTGACAAATGCACTAGCGGTTTTCATGGACTTAATGAACCGGGTGTGCAAGTCGTATCTAGATAAGTTTGTTATTGTGTTTATTGATGATATCTTGATATATTCAAAGTCCAAGAAGGATCACGAGGATCATTTGAGATTAGTTTTGGAACTGCTAAAGAAGGAGAGGTTGTTTGCCAAGTTTTCTAAGTGCGAATTTTGGTTACAAGAAGTAAATTTTCTCGGGCATGTGGTTAATAGCAATGGTATTTATGTAGACCCAAGTAAGATTGAAGCAGTGAAGAATTGGAAAGATCCGAAGACACCGTCAGAAATATGGTCATTTCTGGGATTGGCTGGTTACTATCGACGTTTCATTGCTAATTTTTCTAAGATTTTTAAACCTTTTACTTCACTGACATAGAAGAATAAAAAGTATGAGTGGGGCGTGGAGCAAAAGGAAGCCTTTCAGACTTTGAAGGACAATTTGTGTAATGCACCAATATTGTTGTTGCCTGACGGAGCAGAAGATTTTGTAGTCTACTATGATGCGTCAAATCAAGGGTTTGGATATGTGCTCATTCAAAGAGGCTAGATGATTGCGTATACATCACGGTAATTGAAGATTCACGAGAAGAACTATACCACGCATGATTTAGAGTTGGGTGCAGTAGTCTTTGCTCTTAAGATTTAGAGACATTACTTATACGGGACGAAAAGTGTTATCTATACATATCATAAGAGTCTTCAGCATATATTCGACCAGAAGAAGTTAAACATGCGCCAAAGAAGATGGATTGAATTGTTAAGTGATTACGATTGTGAGATTCGCTACCATCCAGGTATGGCGAATGTAGTAGCTGACGTGTTGAGTAGGGAAGGAATGGGTGAAACCGAAGCGAGTGTGAGCAATGTCCATGACAATTCAGTCCAATCAAAAGGGAAAGTTGTTGGCTGCTCAGAATGAGGCGATCAAGGAAGAGAACGCGCCAGTAGAAATGTTGTGTCGCTTGGATCAACAAATGGAAAAGAAGGGAGATGGAGGTTTATACTTTATGGATAGAATATGGGTTCCTTTGATAGGTAATGTAAGGACCATAATTATGGACGAGGTACATGCTATGAGATACTCTATTCGTCTAGGAGCGGATAAGATGTATTATGATTTACGAGACATGTATTGGTGGTCGGGTATGAAGAAGGATATGGCTACATATGTTAGTAAGTGAAGAAAACTCATTTCACACAAAAGATGAACTAGAGAGAGAAAGTAAAAAAGGAAAAATGGAATGGTTGATTGAACTATGAGTGAATTACAAAGAGAACCAACACCCTCTCCATGTGTGGAGAGGGTATTTATACTTAGTAATTGGCCGGTTCGGCTTTGGCTTGCATGGGCTTTCCATGGGCCTTGGACTAACTAGCCCACTAAGTTTCCAAATATTGCTATACGAGCCATCTTCCGATATCTATGAAGTGACCGAGACTTTTCTAGGAATTTCATATTCCTAACAATAAGTGTTTGACTTGCTCGAAACCGAAGGCTGAACATCAGAGACCATTGGGTTTCTTCAACAACCGAATATGCCTGAGTAGAAATGGGATATAATCATCATGGAGTTTATCACTAAGTGGCCAAGGTCAAGTGGTAGGCACGATGCTATTTGGATGATAGTCGATAAACTGACTAAATTAGCCTATTTTCTAACTATACGTGAAGATTATAAGATGGAGAGGTTGGCAAGGTTATATATTGATAAGATAGTAGCAAGGCATGGAGTGCCTGTGTCAATCATCTCAAATCGTGATGGAATATTTACTTTGCGGTTTCGGCAGACATTGCAGAAGGCATGGGTAATACGGCTAGACATGAGTACGGCTTATCATCCTCAAATAGATGAACAAAGATAGCGTACCATTAAGAGTTTGGAAGATATGTTAAGGACGTGTGTGATTGATTTTGGTCGCAGTTGGGATACTGATCTACTGTTGGCTAAGTTTTCCTATGACAATAATTATCATTCGAGTATTCAAGGAGCTCCATTTGAGGCGTTATATAGAAGGAAATATAGGTCAAATGTCCTTTGGGCTGAAGTCGGGGAGAATCGACGGATTAGTTTGGAAATGGTGCAAGAAACTACTAATAAAGTGATACTGATTTAGGAAAGGCTCAAATCGGCTAGAGATCTTCAAAAGAGCTATGATGACGATAGGTGAAAGCCAATAGATTTTGAAGTTGGTGACTAAGTGTTATTGAAAGTGTCGCCTTGGAAAGGTGTAGTGCATTTTAGAAAGACAGGCAAGTTAGTTATAAGGTATGTAGGACCGTTTGAAATTCTTGAAAGGATAAGTCCTGTAGCTTGTCGTTTAAGATTGCCTCAAGAGTTGAGGAGTGTATATGATACATTCCATATGTCGAATCTGAAAAAGTAATTAGCATATGCAAATGTGCATCTACCATTGGAAGGAATTAAGGAAGACAAAACTCTTTGTTTTGTTGAGGAACATGTTGAGATTATAGATCGCGAGGATTAAATGGTTGAAGCCTAGTAGGATTCCGATAGTAACAGTCCGTTGGAACTCGACGCGAGGTCTTGAGGATTTAATGAAAACTAAGTATCCACACTTGTTCATTAATCAAGTTATCGATGGAAGCACTAGTTAATGTTGGGTACATAAGCTTTCTGGCTGACTTTAGTACACCTTTTAATGTCCTTATGTGGTTTGGTTAAAGTTATATTTTGAATAAACCCGAAGTTGAGTCGATTCTTCAAAAACGTTGAGCTTTGTAACAACTCATAATTTAATATCAAGATAGTTCTTGTTTGATGAGATGCGAGATTAGGTTATGAATCAAGTTATTACACAACTTAAGGTTTTTGACAAGTTTCCTCGAGGACGGGCGAGGTTCATGAAGGTTGGATGCTTGTCTTCGTTTATAGCTGTTATATGCTGCTATTTATACCTTTGTTTGGGTAAGCAAAATTATTAGCAGTAGAATCGATTAAATTTCAAGATGAAATTTCCCTAAGAAGGGGAGATTATGACAACCACGATTTAGCATGGTTAGTTTAACCGTTAGTGTTAACCTAGCTAGCTTTATGTGTTTTAATTTATGCACATTAGTCAATTTGGTGATTTATGTGATATGATATATGTGTTATAATATGTGCTTGTGAGAATAGAAATGGATGATTTAGTGGTATGTGCTATTTTACACATACTTTTTCCTTAATTAAACGAGCTAAAAAGACAAAAAAAAATGACCAAAAACATGATAAAAATGCATTGTATACGTTTGTTTTGTGATTTGTGTCTTGCAGGTACGGATATTTATCAAAAAGGACAAAATTGAAGCAAAAACGGACAAAGCCGAGCACGGGAATGGAAAGAGAACGAAAAACCGAAGCCGAAGACGAACCCATCTTCTATGGACCAACCCGGGCCCATTTTATTAGGGTCGGGTCAGCCCAAGATTTATGCTTTATAAGCCTTAAAATCTAATTTTTAAACATAAGTCCAAATCCATATACCATTAATCCTTAACCCATATCAATTCACTTCCTGGCCCAAATTATAACCATAAGCCCATAACCCTTAAACCCGGGTCAACACCCAAGTCAACGCCCCAAAATGATAAATCAAAAGTATTGTTTATCCCGGTCACCATTTCCCTCTTTTTTTCACTTTCACTAAACACATGGTAAATCCACCCAAACCCACGCACAAAAGAGCTTCTAGAAACAAATTACTGACACCATCTGACACTCAAGTGTCTACGTTGGCAATCCCAAGCATTGTGATTGGCTAAGGAGGCGTGGAAGCCATCCAATAGCTCTAATGGATGATTTGGATGAAATGATGGATTAAGGGCTGAGATTAGAAGCAAAGGGAGCGTCTCATGGGGCTAGAAGGTTCCTCAGCCTCCTATAAATAGAGTTGGGATAACACACAGTAGGGCAAGTAGTGTTGGAGTAGCTTATGATAGGTTTAGCTTGTAGCTTGTTCAATTTTAGCTTATTTCCTTTAATTTCAATGTATTTTCTTTCCAAAGTATTGTATTCAGCTTAATTTTAATAAAATTTAGTTTTTATCTTAATTCGAATTAAATTCCATCTTTTATGTTAAGCATTTATGATTCAAAAAGCCTCATAAGCTCCTAATAAGCTCTTATAAGCTACTCATACTACACCAAGCTTGTTTATACTCAGCTAAGCTTTTTAAAGCTTAACTGAGCTTATTAGATTATTCATTTCTCCTTAAATTTCCTCAGCTTAATTAAGGAAGATAAGCCAATACAGGACGGGCTTATGGACCCTACCAGCTTATCATTTGATAAGCCGGAGCTAGTTGATTAGCTTTTTGAGCATTTAGTCCTTGTTTAGTGCAAAGGATAAAGGTACTCTCCCTTTATTCTTATTTAGCTTAATCTATATTTAGCTTGTTTTACTGCTTATTGTCTGCTTAATGCTAGCTTATTGATGCTTACTTTAGCTTATTCTGAGTTAATTTAGTTTAATGTGATTAGTTTGTAGTTTAGTTTAGACTTAGCCTTAGTTTTCTTAAATCTGCCTAAATTAGTTTAAATATAGCTTACTAAAGTAGCTTATCATAAAGAGCTTAATTGTGTAGAATTTTTGCTTTATTATCTTTTAATATCTCATGGCTTAATCTGTTTTGAGTTTGCATAGTTTATCCAGCTTATTTGAGTTTTAAGCCTTGACTTTTAGTAAATTTAGGGGTGTGTTTTGCACAGAGACCAAAGGGTCCAAAAATAAGGTCAAAAGTTGTATTTGGCTTTTGAGTCAGCTTAAATTTGTTCTTTAAGTCTATTGTTTAAGTTTCAGAATGTAGATATCAAGTTTTAGGTTTATTAAAACCATGGTTGAATCTGTGTAGTCCAGGTTTAAGATATCAGCTTATTTGGTTAGATTTTGTTTAGGAGTTGTTTGAAGTCAATTTCATATTTGTTTTGAGTCCCAAATGCAGTAGAAATGAATTAGTTTAAGTGTGCTTTTGCCAATATATTTTAGAGTAAAAATCTGTCTAAGTTCAACTTTCATTTTTAAAAGTGTGAAGTCCAATTTTCATCAGATAATTTAGGTTAGATAAAATTAGTTTTATGGTCTGAATTTGATTTTGTAAAATCTTTGTAGTCTAAACTTAATCTTTTTCAACTTTTTGAGTTTTCAAATTAACTTTTTCTAGCTTAAAATTAGGGCTGCTTTTAGCATTTTTAAACTGCAAAAATCAGCAAGTGCCGATTAATCTGTCACTTTTGAATTGCTATTTTCTAGCTTATTTCTTGTCCAAATTTCTTTAATCTTGATTTTATGTATTCCTTGGGAAACAAACTCCATCTGTTTTTAATCTTTCCTAATATCTAAGTGCTTATTCAGTTCGAAATTAAGCTCAAAGTTAGCTTTTCTTCATCTTAAACTGTCAGTTTTAGCTAGGTTTGATTTTAGCTTTTAAGAGCTTGTTAGCACAGCTTATTAGTTAATTTCAAGTCATTTGTGCTTATTAGGTTTAGCTTTTAGTTTGTTTTAGCTTATTTGCTTTTTTACATTGGCTTTTTAAGTTCTAAATCCCAAAACAGTTAGCCCATAAGCCATTTAGTGTTATTTAAGCTTTTTTGTCATCTTTAAGTGCTTATATTGTGCTTATTATTAAGTTTCAGAAAAAGTCTTAGTTATAAAATTTGCTTATTTTCATGTGTTCTTTCAGTGTATCTAAAAAGTTTTCAAAAATAAAGTTTTTGCAAAAAGGGAAGCCATGGGGGTCGAACCCATGACCTCCCCCTTCACACTCAATGCATTTAACACACACTCCTTAACCAAACGTGCCCTTGGGTCTTTTCTGTCATACTCCTTTCCTTTAATTCTTTTAACCTTCTTTTTACTTTTAGCTTATTAAGTCATTTCTGCTTATTTCATGCTTATTCGTTGAGCTTATTTTCTAGCTTTCATTTTTAATAGATTCTTAGCAGTCTTAGGTATTTTTCTTCATTTTTCCAGAATTTTATAAATAAGTTCAGTATTTTTAATTAATTTTCTAGATTAAAGTCGTTTTTAATTCTTAATAAAAATATATATATATATATATATATATAATTCTTTTTCTGAAAATTTTCTTTTGTCATTTAGGATTTTAGAAAAATAAATTTGCATTTGTAAGGCTTAAATTTGATGTACTTGTTTAAATGTCGCGTTTTATTAAATACTCGTTATTGTTTTTACGTGTTTAATTTTTAATTGCCTTATATGTTTACGTGCTTTACATGTTTTATTCATTTTTATTAGTAGAATTAGAAACCAAATTAAAATCTTTGAAACCATTCAAATCACGCGATCACGGACTTAACCGATTCTCAATTCGCACTTCGCCGAGGATAAACGACCCGGGAGGTTTTAGAAATTGCTTTGGTCAAAAGTAATCTTCTAGAATCCTGGCGGAATACTTACTATACTATTATTGACTAATCATTATACTATATTTTACGTATACGTGTTTGGACTCGATCAATTTTTGGCGTCGCTGCCGGGGAGGTGCGTACGATTATCGCGTTTCGTTTGAAGATTAGTGTTTTGAAGACCCTTCCTCGTGAAGTTATCATTTTTCGTTTGTGAATATTTTCTTCTATTATATAAATATAAAAATAAAAAATATTTTACTTTCTATTATTATTTTCTTTTATTTTAATATTAAAAAATAACAGTTTGTTAATTATCGTTTCGGCTCACCTTTATTAAACAAACTAAAAGAGATGTATAAGGAGGGTCGATCCTACGAACTTCGACCCGCAAGGAAAAGGTTTTTAAAACGCATCGCGCTTACCCACTCCTCCGCTTCTTTGTGCGTTTTCTAGAGAGCTACCGTGTACTTTTGACTTTCGGTTAACAAAAATATTTTTCTTTCTTAATTATTTCTTTTCCTTATGTATTATTTGAAAAATCTAAAAATATTTTTCTTTATCATCTTATTCGTTTAATTCTTATCTTCTTAACCTTCTTATCCGATAATTCTTCGACATGTCTTGGTTTTCAAGATGCTCGTGGTGTGGAGGTCCATTTAACGGTGGAAATTGTCGGCATTGTACAAATGTAAGTTTTAGAGACAAATTTGTCAATAATTCCGAGCCCATTTTAAAAGATGAAACACCCGATTTTTCTTACCCATCTCCACAGCCCCAGTACGAGACATACTTGTGCGAGTTATGCGGAAACAATTCTCATTATGGTTATGATTGTCCACCACAATTCCCGTTTGTCTATGAGCAGGAACCGTGTTACAATCAAAACTATGATGATAATTATTCACATAATTCATCGAGTTTTCTTTGTTGTAATTATGGAGGTCCTCATGAAAGTTTTCAATGTCAACCGATGAATCAAACCACTTTGAGCATAATTCTAACTATTCTGGTTTTGAACAAACCCCGTAATTTTCCATCACTCATCAACTTCCTCGTAGATCGAATAAGGATATGTTGCTAGATATGGCAAGGCTAATTAAAAATAATCGAACCCTTTTTAATAGCATTATTTTTCCTCATGAAGAAATGAGTATAAGAGTATTGGTGACTAAGGAAAGAATTCTTAAATTAATTCAAGTTTGGGATGAAAAGCAAATTAAACCATGGAGTTTACCAGAATTGCTACTTCAACTTTCTAATGATTCACAAACTATTGCTGAAATTTTGAGACAACGTGAAGAAAAGCATATTGAACTAAGTGTCTAAATGAGTCTGATAAAGTCAAAGTTTTTAGTAGTCGAATCAGATGACTTTCTGGACAGTTTGTGTTGTCGAATTTTTGAAAAATAGTAAAGCTTGTCAACCCTTTTTGGAAAAATTACTGTAGGTTTATAACACATTGAGGTTGTTGGAAATGGAATATAGAATGCATTGGAGGTCATTTGGTATTTTATAAAAATTCGTAAAGTGACTTTAAAATTCCGCAATAAACCAAAATTTGGAATAAAGAAATAAAAAGTGTTTCAAGGTTATATTAAGTATGGGAAGCTTGATGGGATGTTTATAAGAGAATATTAGACACTAGTATCCATCAATTGAAAGGTTACATGAATTAGGGCCGTAAATCCTTGATCATGTGTAACCCGTTAACTATGTTGTGTAGACTTTGCTTGGAATTTGTGTGCGCGTTCGTGAAGCTTGTGGTGAGTATTCATAGCCCCTTTTTTCCTACGTTTTCTTAGGGTGAAAATGATACTAATTAGTTTGAAATGATTTTAAATGTTGTGAATATTTGTTTTAAATGGTTTTGGACATTACGTGATATTATATGGCTTATGTGTAAATTGTTAGATCGGAAGAGGTACTCCTACCTCATGCTTCGTGATTGTTGGATCGAAGGGGTACACCTACCCCATGCTTTGTGATGATATAAATTGTTGCATTTGTCTATAATATTCATATATGTCCTATTGTTGTTGATTCGCAGTGAGTGTAAGTAATTGTCTTAAACCTATGAATCTCACCAACTTTATGTTGACGTTTTAAAGTATCATTTTCAGATGAGCCTAGCAAAGTTAAGGAAGTTAAGATATGTGGCTAGCGAGACCTTAGGATCTTGCATGTGGAGTCTTTCTTGCTAGATTTTTATTGCATACTTTCATATTTTGGATATTTTGAATATTGATGTTGTTATTGTTGGGATTCATTTATGTTTATGTATTGTAGTGTTGCGATTAACCTCAATACAAGACCCCTCTTGTGTTAGGTTTCATCATAACACTTTGGTTTTAATTTATATGCATTCTAGTTATTCTCTATTGTTGACATCAATGTGTTGTCATGATGCCTGTCATGTTACGCCTCGCTTTTCTGCCTTGGCAGGGTGTGACAATCATAACTTATTCATTGAACATTATTCAGTAGAACTCCTTATGAGTTCTTAAATCCTTATGAGTTCTTAACTCTCTTAAATGCTCCAGCGAACATAAAGGTCGATTCTCTCTGCTCTTGGCGACTAAACCCTAACTTTTCTCAACTCGATTCTTTGATCTTCTGCCTTTAATTCCTAATATCGACTGTGTTTAACAGATTAATCTTCAATTATTCTTGTTCTAACATTGTTTTTATCAGGTCATTGACTTGGTTTGATCTTGGGTTTCATTTTCCTCATTAGGGTTTTAATTGTTGGTTAGGGTTCGACTGTTCTTTTCTATTCCTTATTTTTTTGTCGGTCTAATATCATATTAATCTTCCCTTTGGCGACTATGCTAATTAAAACTCTAAATCGTTTCTATAACCTGATCAATCTTTCAATTCCTTAATGATTGTATATAGGGTTTTAACATTCTTTGTTAATTCATTATCTTTGATCCGTTTTGGATTGTAATATTGCTAGGGTTTCTGCGTGTGGTTTTTAGAGTTTTCTTTCAATCGCTTAGGGTTTGTCATATGTTTTGTTCGTTGATTGTGTGGTAATTTTGGTTCATTACTGTTGGATTTTAGCCTGGTAAGCGTAGGGTTTGAATGGAGCGTGGTTTTTTGAACCAAAAAGGGAGTGGGGGAGGGAGAGGTGTTAAGGAGAAGCAAGTTTCGATGGCGGATAAGTCAGTTGAGGTTAGTAAGCATGTTAATGTGGCGTTGGGTAGTAATTCTGCTACTCGAACTCCTAATGTTGTTAATGCAGGTTTGGAATCGTTTCCAACCGTATCTGAGGCACATAGAATTTACTTTCCTGGTAATGCGAATGAGGAGAAGATGAATACGCTGATACTAAGTGTTAAGCTCAATAAAAGTGTTTATTATTAAACGAATTAGTCTTTGTATAGTCTTTGTATAGTTTATAGTTTTATTAGTACTTATATTATAATATAGTCTATCTTGGTCAAAGTTAAGTAAAATTGACCAAGGTTTGACTAAAGTTAGGAAAATAGAATAGGATAAGCAATAAGTATAAATACCCATCTAGGAGGGGTATTTATACAAGTCTTTACATTTTGTAATTCACTTCTCTTTCCCATTTTTATTTTCCCTTTTGGAATGAAAACTTTGAAAATAATGAAAAATACTCTCTAGCTCATCTCCTCTAATCTTATAACTTTTGTATGATATCTATTATGAAAACATGACATATAACTAATGGTATCTATCGCCAGGAGAGATCTAGTGTGTGTTTCATGGATCAAATCGAGCTTAACCGTATCATTTTTCAATCAAGCAGCTTTCGTAACGAAGAGATTTGAAGGTTTCGTAGACACTAAGTGTTAGATTTATGATTTGATGAGTTTTTGATCTTAAAACGTGGAAATATAACTTTTGTAATCATTAATTTGTAGGTTTAATAACTAGTTTACGAAAATACTTGCTTAGATTTGAATTTGATTGAAAAAATATGAATTTGATAACTTTTGTAATTCGGGAAATAGGTTTCGGTAACTGTTTTTAGGCGGGAAATAGCTTTCATAAAATAGTTTTAGAGCTTTCATATCTTAATTGAGCTTTCGATAACTTCCATATGTAAGTGTTTCTTAGCTTTTGTAAATTAGATTAGCTTTCGTAAAACTGTCAATAGCTTTCGAAACATAGAACTTAGTCAATTTAAAAAGATAACACTGATATTATCACTTTAAACTGCTTAAAAATCAAACTGTTAGGTTTCTTATTAGTTCCGTAGCTAAGAATTTACGAAAGTAAAAGGTTTCTTGGAATTTATGAAAGTAAGGAAAAATTGGAATTTATGAAAGGTGGTTTCATATATTAGAGCTTTCGGTAACCGTTTGGTTTCGTAAATTGTGGAGCTTTCATATATATGTGGTTTCGTAACTGGAGGTTTCGTATCAAGAGATTGGTTTTGGTTTCGTACTTCAAGCTTTCGTAACAACAGGTTTCATATAAGAAGTTTCGTTACACAATTTCATAACTAAGGGTTTCATAACTGAAGGTTTCATAGCAGAGGTTTCGTAGCAGAGGTTTCGTATTACAGTGTTGAAACAATTTCATACCATTGAGGTTTTAGAAGACTTGCTTTTGTAAACAGAGGTTTCGTAACATAGTTTTCTAAATTAAAGGTTAAGAGAACATATAAAGAGGATTTAGAATGTGAGATGGTTATGGTTAAGATGCCTAGGTGCATGTCATGGTTAGGTTCTACTGATGCATATGATGAGCCTATAGGTAGTCTAGGTATGATGAAAAAGAGGTAGAAAATCATGCCCACAAAGTACCTCACAAATAAGTCCTCCCATCTATTTGAGGGAATACACACCATCCCGTTGACGTACCTGAAGAATAGTAGAAGAGGACTTTTGGAAACCCTTAATGGAGGTTGAGCCTTTGGGAATACCAAAACTAGAGGATGTGGTTTGGCCTAATCTAATTAGTTCTCTTAGTTCTAGGGAGTTCTAGTTTGTTGAACGGGAGCATAAACCACAACCCTTACATAATTGTCCATAATTAGATTAAATTTAGGAGACGAAAGAGCCCCAAATACCACCCATCTAACAACATAGTCCCTGATAGTGTTAGGATGAAGGGAAGTAGACAATTTGACCATTCATTATACATCCCCTTCACCTCACATGGCGTCTTTCCACCCTAAGGCTGTATATTGCTATCATCACCCTTTGATAAAGTTCTTAAGGATCTCACTGGTTTCATCCTTAGTTGTTAAAAAGAAAACCCATGTAAATCTACTATAATCATCAGTGACTACTAAGCAATACTTCTTATGCATTAAGCTACTCACAAAGGTTGGACCAAACAAATCCATATGTAGCATAAACAAAGGCTTAGTAATGGGATTCAGAACTTTGGACTTACAAGAAGCTCTGTGTTGCTTCCCTTTAAGACAAGCAACACAGGTTTGGTCATTTTCAAAATGTTTTGTAGGCAATCCTCTTACTAGATTATCCTTGACAAGCTTATTTATGTTTTAAAATTTATGTGACCAAGTCTTCTGTGCCAAAGCATTGATTCATCTAATGTAGCCTTTGCAACAAGACAAGTCAAACTCTCTTTAGGAATAATGTTCTTCATATCAAAACTGTACATATTGTCCTTTCTAGGAATTTTAAGAAGTATCTGATTTTCATCAGGCAACTTAAAATTTGGAGATAAGACAAGACATTCAGTGTCAGTAAAAAGGACATAGTTCTTTTTATCACACATCTGTGAGACACTAAAAAGATTGAATTTTAACTCATTGACAAAGTATACATCTTTAAAATCAAGATTATCAGTCTTAAGAGTTCCTTTACCAGTAATTCTACCACCGTATGTACCTCCTCCAAATGCAACATAACCTCCATTAAATTCCTTGAAATCTGAGAGATAAGCTATATTCCCAGTCATGCCTTTAGCATCCACTATCAACAAATCCTTTATCATTATGTTGTGGCTTGCCCTGCAAAAAAGAATAAGGAAATTAGATTCCTTTAGGGACCCAAGCCATTACTGACTTGGATCTGCCTCGTGCATTAATGTAGTTGTGTCTTTTAAAAGCAAGTGATGCACCATTAGGTTTGGTAGGTCTCCAAACCCAATATGTTGAGGACTTTACAACATTTACCCCTCTTACCCTAACAACATTAACTTGTCCTGTATAAGACCTAGCAGTATTAACAACATTATGCCTTCCTGTATAATAGTTTCTCTTTGCTGCATGCACATATCTTCTAGTTAATGCTGTTTGCTTATAAAAGGGCCTCTTAGCAGTTGATTGTGCTTGTTTTGAAAAATGTGTCTTTGATTTAGCACTATGAACTGCTGTTTTGGGGTAAACAGTATTAACTGGCTTAACAGTATTAAGTGGTGTGAGGCCAGTTTTCAACAAAACTGCTTTTGGAGACATATTCCTGAGTACACTAGGGTGTGTGTTTTTGGCATCCACCCTATTGTAGTTATTTCTAGATACTATGCCTCTTCTTTGATGATTATGACAATTAATCTGCAAATGATTAAAACTTCCACATATAAAGCAAGCCTTGTTATACATCATAAAATCTTTTCCTAGTTGATTGAACTTCTGTCCATTCCAATTCCTCTGATTTCCCCTAGGTGATTGTGATCGATACATTTTTGCATACCTAACTGACTTTTTAACTGGTTTTTCATGATTTTCAGGTTTTGTAAACTCTACCTTTTTATTAACAGGAAAAACAGTTTCTTTATCAACATTAGGTGAAGATTCAACAAAGCTACTTTTGTCTTGTGATACTTGTTCTTCTACCAAAGACTCATCAGAATTTTCCTTAGAATTATCTGATTCTTTATCACAAACAACATTAGACTCTTGCTTACTATTCTCAGGACCATAACCTTTGAATTCAGGCTCTTTGAACTCATCAAGACCAGAATAAGACAGATCAAGCTTATTAGATCTATTATAGATTAAAGGATGAGGTGGAGGAACTGCACTATACACCAAACCCTTTTTTACTTTTGTCAGTTATCTGACTTCCTAACAACTGATCTAAGTCTTTTGTGGCCTTATCAAATTTCTCAATTTTAAAATCAATGCCATCTTTTTCTTGCTTAACTTTTTCAAGCTCACTTTTAAGCACATTTATTTCATAGTCTTTACAAGCTACATCTCTTTTAAGAACTCCTATTTCTTCACTAAAAAGAACCTCATTCTTTTTATATGTGATAATTTGATCTTCTAGAGTTGCTAAATCTCTTTTATAAGTAGTGGCTTTAAATTCAGATTCATTAAGCTTAACAAGCAAATCATCACACCGTTTCTTAAGAGTTTCATAGTTTTTCAGACAAGTTTTAGAGCAAGTTTTATCAGTGTATACCTCTGAGTCTGAAAATGTCATTAGAGCCATAGGAGCCATCTCTTCCTTATGAGTAAAGGATTCTTCTTGATAGTTTCTTCTAGATCAAAGTTTCAGAACACTCGCTCTAATACCACTTGTTGATCCCAAACCTAGATCGATTCCTTAGGTTGTCTAAGGTTAAATTACCTTGGATAAATCCAAAATAACTTGTTGTAAAAACTTTGTATGTATATTAAAGTATATGCGGAATCTACACCTTAATACCTAGAAGTATTATGAATAAAACAGTAATCTTGAACAAACAAAGATATAACCAAACGCTTTAATATTATTAGATCAATAATACGAGTACTCTTAACTTAGTACTAGGGTTTACAACCTTGAATCTTTTCTCTTAATCGACTTTGAAAACTATGAAGACTTAAATGTAAAACTGATGATGATGTGATATCTCAACTAATGCCCTAGAGCCTCCTTTTATAAACTAAGGAGTCATAGTCGGCTTACAATACATTCCTAAGATATCTTAATCTTTTCTAAACATAAACGTAATCTTCTAAATAAATACATTATGTATATATAGTACATAAATATCTTAATACTTATCTTTACAAATAATCTTGTTCTCCAAACAATCTTTATCTCTTTAATTCGTCTTTATCCTCTTGACAGTAGAAAGTCTTCAAACAATTGTAATCCTTTCACTAGCAGCACGAATAAACATAAGCAGTAGTAACATTAGTACTAGCAGTACTAATATATACTAACAGTAGTAACTAGCAGTGGTAACATTATACTACCAGTACTAACTACTTAGCATAATTTCCATTATGTACCTGAGCAGTAGTAACTTCTAAGAATCCATGAAGTCTTTTAAGTCCCAACACAGTTTTCTTATATAAGGTTCGATCGCTCTTTTATCTTTTGTTAATTAGCTTGCGTGTGTAACAGTTTCTTGAATTGATTGTAGTCACCAACCAAACCGTGACAGTCTCTCAGGCTGAAAACCCTCCTTTTCTATTAGAATTAGGATTTAGACTGACATAGGTTTAACATAGAATTAGAATAGAATTAACATAGATTAGATAACCAAGATATTAATTAAATTGATAGATTTAACCTCGCTCTCAGTGATCGACACCCTACTTACCACAAAACTACTACCGATCGGGTACACTGCCCGTTAAAGTATTGTTTTTGGTTAAGTCGGCAAAATATAAATTTAAAACTTGAATCATATAAAAAACAACCCTACACTACAACACATCAAGTTTTTGGTGCCGTTGCCAGGGAGTGAAAATTAATCTTGATTTTTATTTTGATATTTTGGTTTTTAACATTAGATTAGATCTAACCCTTAGGATTAGTGTAATTTAGATTAGTGTATATTCTTCTATATTCTGTAATATTTGTATATTTATCTTTAATTGTTTGCTTGTATATTTGTTTTTTTTGGGTAAAGGGTTACCCCGGTGTGTTTAATTGTTTGCGTATTTAATTGTTTTTCTTGAATACACTGTTCTTGTCGACAATTGAATACAACGTATCCAATTCCACTGAATACGGCGTATCCAGTTCTCTGTCCAATACAGCGTATTCATCTCAACATATTAATACGGCGTATCCACTTCCATTGGATACGGCGTATCAATTGTCTGGGACATAAACTAAAAATAATTGATTTTCGTGCAATTTTTTTTCTTCTTCAGAGCAAATTCTGCTGATATTTTTACCCTTGTTACAGGAAAAACTTGTCAGAGCTAGTTGATTGAAGAAGAAACTACATAAAGTCATGGCTGAACCAATTTTTGATGACATTGAAAAAGCTCCAACTGAACCAAATCTTTCTATAACCAGTAACGATATTGAAACTGAGCTCAACGAGAAGTTTTAGGTGGAATTACGAAAGAACATATATCAAGGAACGTATAATGAAGACGTAGTAGAACACATTGCCAAAGTACTTAAATTAGTGGATTTAATCTACGTTCTTGGCATGGATTCCCATCAACTACGAATGAAGGTCTTTCCTCTCTCATTGGCTGATGATGCTAAAGAATGGTAGATTAGTGAGGGAGATGGAAAAATCACCACTTAGGAGGATCTTGTTGAGAAATTCTTCTGTAGATTCTATCTAGAATCATACGATGGAGAGGATGAAATGTTGGACGAAGGAAAGAAATAGGGAATTGATCCACTCGAATTCTTATCAAACGTAAATACAGCATTCAAAAACCATAAGAAATTTGATGGGAGGACTCAAAAAGTGATATTTCACTCATGGATGAATGGAAATTGGAATAAGAGATATGTGGACAACAATACTTCAAGCAATAATGAATGAAAGGAATCTAAAAGTGAAAATCCGTTCAACACTGCTATTGATTCATTCTTCAAAGCCTATGACGTTCGCAATATTGAAAAAGAAAATGAACAAGGACAAACAAAGCGTAAAGACAACAATAATGATGATAAGCAACCTAACAAAAGAAGGTGCAAAGCAGAAAAGTTTGAAGCTATTCAATACTCGATTGGACCCAATGAAGAATATATTGCTATTAGAAGTTATAAATATGATATTTGGGAGAGAAACAAAGATAATCTGTCCATAATGTACCAAGATATTTATTAGAAAAAGGACAAAGGATGGAAAGTGACGCGTACCAAGAAGAAGAGAAACTAAAGAAAAGTCTAACTTAAAGACTTCGCTGTAAACAAAAGTGCTTTCCAGGAGACACCCCGGAATGTTATTTAATTTTGTTATCGAGTCTGTCTTCCCAGACTTCAATACGGCGTATCCGCCCCATACCATACGGCGTATTGAATGTCTGGACGTTATTAGTCTTTATTTTTCATGCACTTTAAAAATGTTGTTGTCAGCTCAGCGAATACACCGTATTCATCTACTTGATACACCGTATCCACAGTCTGACCCGTATTTAGTTTGTTTTAGTTTAGTTTAAATTAACCGTAGATACCAAGATAGGAATGCAACTGTTTTTCTTATATTTTATATAGGACATCGTGAAGGAAATATCGACAAATATTGGTGGAGAATTTACAAATCTGGAAATCTTGAAGTGTTGGAGTCTTAAAACTTCAAGACAGCTGTTCAACACACGATCTTGCTTATAAACGCAACTTGGAGAATCTACCGAGCAAATATCAGGGGAGTTTCTCATTCTAATTCTTTTTAAATTCCCATATTTAATGTTTTACATATACAACGAGGACGTTGTATAATTCAAATGGGGGGATGGAATTAGAATGTTTACTTGTCTTAAATTTTCACAATAAAAGGCTTAAATTATGCTCAAATTTAAATTTTTTCAAGCATACTTTTATGAAATTACATGTTACATAACCCGCACACAATAACCCTTGATAGATATTGTGAGGATTTAACCTTTCTGTTTCCAAATGTTTACCCAAATTCTACAAAATATAAGAGTGTCGGTGATGTTGTAGACTTTAGAACTTGGCTTGGTATATCTATTCGAGACCACAATAATGAGTATTATGGATTTAATTAGAGTAACTTGTTTAAATTAGTAAATTTTAGGATTACAACCAAATCGCCTATACATGTTGTTTATTAACTAACTACACCGGTTAGTTAACCTCCACTTTAAACCCTTCTACTCTCATGTTTAGAGTGATGATCCACTAGAACAACCCGTAGAACCAATCCTTTAGGAATTTACACCAATTATTTGTTTCGTTACACCCTTACACCTTAACCTACCCTGTTAGATTAAGTTTAATTTATAGTTTCTAGTTGCTTAAAGTGTAAAGTCTATATTTCCCGAGTCTTGTGTCATTTTCTTTCTTTGGTGCGGTTGGAAATTTGCACATTTCAAATAAGAATGTATATTAGTAGTCAAAGCTCATGTGATTTTACTACATTCATAATTAATGGTGAATCTGAAGAACAAAGTAATTACCGAAGGAATTATCCGGAATTATTATGATCGTGAAGATGGTGAAACTACACCTAGATTTGAAGTTTATTTAGTAAAAAAAATTTTCAAGAAAAAAAAGGAGAGAGAAAGAAAGTTTGAAGATAATCGTTTCACGAAAGAGCATTACCGAAGGAATTATACAAAGGATCGATTATTTGTTGATACGTCAACAAAAATCAACGATATAGAGTATTGTACAAAATGAAAGATATCGCCACTTACCTTGTAAAGTATGTAAAGTTTTGGGATTATTAGGAAGTTGACCGTTATGGGAACGCCAACATAGGTTGTTGTTTTTGATCTATGATCAAGATGTTGTAAATAGTTGTGTCTTTGTCATAATAACGGTCGGGAAAATAAGCGTCTAGCAACTTGTATCTTAAGTCTTAATCTATTTGTTTCTTGATTTTTATATAACAACAATCTAATTCCCTCTCACCTGATGATTAGCGCTAGTTTTACATGAATGGGGATTCATACGAACATGCATGTCTATCCTGGCATTTCGGGTGTGTATGCATGTCTTGTACCTTGTTGGTTTATGACTTTTAGTGAAAGTTAGAAGGTTCCTACCCTATATGATTCTTCATCCTAACAGTTGGTTAAATTTAAATGGGGATGTGATCGGACACGCATGTCTATCCCGGCATTTCGGGTGTGTATGTGTGCTTCAGCTGCCTTGTTGGAGTGGTACTTCTAGTGAAAGATTGTAGAATAATCAAACCGTATGCCTTTCCATACAAAAACCCATATTTACCTTTATAAACTTGTTACTCCTTGGCTTTAGTGGTGGAGATGTGTATCCTTGCCAAGCTTATGATAGAATACTCATCACGACCGTGCAATTAAGCGAATTAGTTACATGTTACCACATAGATTACTTGAGTGATTTGAGTGTTTTTATCTTCCTATTTTGCGAGGTGTTTGGTTGTGTACTTGTAATAGATCGAATAAATGCTTTAACGGAAAATATCTTTAGGGATACATTTTTGTAAACTTCTAAAGGCTACTTGAGGACAAGTAGGATTCAAGTGCGGGGATATTTGATGACATCAAATAACGTCTATTTTATAGCATTGTTTATCCCATGATATTAACCCATTTTGTATAGTTATTTCAAAGAATTATTACTTAATCGTTTATATTTGGGAATTGCAGTAATTATGGAGTAATTGGTGAAACATAGCAAAAGGCGCGCATTCTGGAACTTAAATGAAGATATTTTGAAGATTACTATTCTGAAGACCAATACGCCGTATCCATCAAGAAGATACGGCGTATCCGTGCCTGTACTCACTAATGACCACAGAAGATTAAAGATCAATATGCCGTATCTAGAGGACTCAATACGCCGTATTCAAGATATGGAATAATATAATATTCTGGAAGATATCAAACGCGGTCCCTACTACAAGAAATCCCTAATACGCCGTATCCAACCCATTGGATACGCCGTATTGAACCGACTTCCAGACATTATAAATAGAAAACTCAAAAACGAGTTTTAAGGGTGATAAATCATATTCTCAATACCTAAGCCACAAAAGTCAATTTTCAAAAGAGAAAAAGAGCAGAAGAGGTCGAGCAACGTATTCAATTCCATAGGAGACATCGTGTAATTCCATATACTTTAGTAATCATTTAGTTTTTGGTATCATTCGTTAACTCGGTTAGTTTACCTTGGCTAAATTATTACTCTTGTATTTATTATGACGTTTGAAGGCTAATATCTTTGGTATTAGCCATTATTATGAAGATCTGAATGTTTGGTATTTATTTATATCGATTTCTTAATTTATCGTTGTATGCTTGTTTATGTTTATCAATTTATACTTGTTTATACGCTTTTGTATGCGATCTATCATTCAACTGGATCTAGCTAAGTGGACCAAGCGGATCTAGAGTCTAAGATAGCTCTCCATATAGTAATTTATACACCTAGAATAATAGTTACATAAATATTGTCCTTCTAAGTTTGTGTCTAGGATACGCTTCGGGCTTAACTAGTTAATTGGATATTGCCAATGGTTTATTGATCATGTTGACTAGCAGGTGACCTAGATAATTCAACAAATAACGTTCTGATTCTATTGGATAGTTGGACAAGTGGACTACTAGTGTATAGATTGCCATTAAGCGGTAAGTAGGTAAAGTCTCTATGAGCTAGGGTTTAACAAGATCACCATTGCTTTAATCCCTAAGATAGATTATAATCAGCAAATAAGGATGCTTTATGCGGATGCTTTAATTGTGACAGAATTAACGTGTCTAGGTCTTAGGATGATGTAACGCCTAAGTCTTAAGAATGATATGCCACCTTGAGAGAAGAAATCATTGCACTTAATAAACAAACCAACGTTCTAATCGGATTAATAATGGTTAATACAGTTTTCTTATATAAGGTTCGACCGCTCTTTTATCTTTTGTTAATTAGCTTGCGTGGGTAACAGTTTCTTGAATTGATTGTAGTCACCAACCAAACCGTGCCAGTCTCTCAGGCTGAAAACCCCCCTTTTCCATTAGAATTAGGATTTAGACTGACATAGGTTTAACATAGGATTAGAATAGAATTAACATAGATTAGATAACCAAGATATTAATTAAATTGATAGATTTAACCTCGCTCTCAGTGATCGACACCCTACTTACCACGATCCCTACTTAACTCGAAACTACTACCGATCGAGTACACTACCCGTTAAAGTGTTATTTTTGGTTGAGTCGGCAAAATATAAATTTGAAACTTGAATCATATAAAAAACAACCCTATACTATAACACATCAGAAATCTTTTATGAATCTTCTGTAGAAGCTGGCATGTCCCAAAAAGCTTTGGATGGCTTTCACGTGTGCGGGGATATGGTAATGTGCGAGATCGCCTAGATATTTAGGCTTTATCGAACTGTTCCTACCCAGAGAACCTTATGGCCGAAGACGATTCCTTCCTTTACCATAAAGTGACACTTCTCCCAGTTTAACACAAGGTTGGTCTCCTCACACCTTTTTAGCATCCTTTCTAAGTTTTTGAGGCAGTGGTCAAAGGAGCTACTGAAGATGGAGAAGTCGTCCATGAATACTTCCATGCTATCCTCGATTAGTTCATGGAATATGGCCGTCATGCAGCGTTGAAAAGTTGCCAAAGCGTCGCATAGTCCGAATGGCCTTCGTTTATATGCGAAGGTGTCATATGGGTAAGTGAACATAGTCTTTTCTTGGTCTTCAGGGGTATCGTGGATATGACTACCTAAGATCCCCATGCAGAAAACAGTTAGTAATCTTGCCGGCTAACCGTGTTGAGCATCTGGTCAATGAATGGAAGGGGAAAGTGATCTTTCCGGGTCGCATTGTTTAGTTTACGGTAGTCGATGCACACGCACCATCCGGTGACCGTTCGTTAAGGAATCATCTTGTTTTTCTCGTTCTTGACTACGGCTATCCCCCTTTCTTTGGAACGACCTGAACGGGACTAACCCAGGGACTATCAGAAATCGGGTATATTAATTCGGCATCAAGGAGTTTTATGACTCCCTTCTTCACTACCTCCTTAATGTTTGGGTTCACCCATTAATTTGGGGCTGGACATTTGGCTTGAACTCATTTTCTATGAGAATTTTGTGAGTGAAATTTGAAGAGTCAATCCCTTTTATGTCTGCTATAATATAAAGCGAACCTCAAGAGTCTGGCCTTCCTCAGTGGCGGATTGTGCGGAAGAGATGACTACTGGGAGTTGGTTGTCCTCTTACAGGAAGGCATATTCAAGGTGTTTGGGTAGCGCTTTCAGCTCCACTTTAGGTGGTTCGACACTTAAGGGTTTTAATCAATTTTCAGGGGCTTTCCATTCGAGTGGCTCGACTAGTTTCGCATTAGGGTAGAAAGAAACTGCCCGTACCTCATTTGAGTCTCTTCCTTCTTCAGCTTATATCCATTCTCCATCGTGGTCGACGGTGTCTACCCACTGTTCTTGGATGGGCTTTTCATTTGATCGGCACTGTATAATAAGTTCAAGGAATATTCTGGAATATTATAATCGTGGTCCTAATTCTATGAAACTTCAATACGCTGTATAGAATTACTCCAATATGACATATCGACTAAATTTCATAAGACTATAAATACAAAACCCTAAACACGATGTTAGGGTGTGCTTAATTATAATTCCAAACCCTAACCACAGAAGACGATTCTCAAAGGTCAAGAAGAGCAACAAAGGTCTTGCAATGTTCTTAATTCAATAGGAAACACCTTGTAATCATTTATACTCTAGTAATCATTCAATTTTTAGTGTCATTCGTTTATCGGTTAGTTTACGTTAGTTGATTTGATTATTATGTTTGTATTCGATAAAATGGTTATTGGCTAACACCTTTAGGTGTTAGCCATGGTTATAAAGATTTAAATGTTTAGTTTGTTTATGTCGATTGCTTAATTTATCTTTGATTGTTGATTATGTTTATTAATTTGTACTCATTTATGTGCTTAAGTATGCGACTTATCATTCAACTGGATCTAGGAATACAAATAGAGAGTTAGCTAGATGCCAGGATAGCTCTCCATATCTGCGATTTATATATCTAGAAGAATAGGATCACAAATAACGTGCTTTCTTTGATATTAGTTTAGTGAACGGGTTAGACTAGCAGGTGACTTTAACGTTCTGATTCTATTGGTAAAGATTTGGACAAGTGGACTACTAGTATATAAAGAGCCATTAAGCAGTAAGTTAGTAAAGTCTCCATGAGCTAGGGTTTATTAAGATCACCATTATTAGTCTCCTAAGATAGATTATAATCAGCAAAAGGATGCTTTATGCAGATGCGTTTAACTGTGACAGAATTGGCATGTCTAGGTTTTAGGAAGAAGTCCCGCCTAAATCTAAGAATGATATGCCGCCTTGAAATAAGCCAATCATTGCACTAAATAAACAAACCTGCGTTTTTATCAGATTAATCATGGTTAGCATAATTTACTTACAATAGGCTTGACCGCTTTTCTACCTTTTGATTATTGTCTTCGGTACGTTTTCATAGCGAAAGTAGATTTAAGTCACCACCAAAACCCGTGCCAATCTCTCAGACTGAAAACCCCCTTCAACCGTTAGAATTAGGAGTAGGTTTAACATATGTTAAAATAGATTAGAACTAGCGTAAGATAACTAAAATACTAGTAGAATTAGGAATTAACGTTCTCGCTCTTAGTGATCGACACCCTACTTACCAACGAATCTACAATTGATCGGGTACACTGCCTGTTAGTGTTGTTTTAGGTAAATTCGGCAAAATATAAATAGTATAACTTGATAACATAAACTACCTACACACGACGACACAACAGTCCTCGAGGATAGAAAGGATGAGCAGTCCCATAAACTGCTAATACATTAATACTATCACTAGGGTATGCCTCCATGACACCCCATCACATCCTCTCAGCCATCCAAAGCCTCATTCTATAGAAATCTCTCTCCAATCTCTCCCGATCCATGGCCATCAAATTATGACTAGCCTCAAGTGAGTCCAAATGCCTCCTCAACCTACGGTTATCCTCCTCCAATTCTAGGACATGATCAGAAGTCCCAGTAGCATCTCTCTCGATAAACCTCAGATCAACATCATAGGCATCCATACGCCTACTAAGCCTGTCAACCCTAGTACGGGTTATAGCATCCTCAGACTGGCAGATCCTCGTACCCCGCTCCAAACATCTCACGCCACTAAACAAAATCTTGGTATCCTCCCTTAATCTCTTTACCTCACGGGTAAAGAGACATGAGGGGAGTAAAGACGCAGACGAGGGTCCTCCCACCTCGAAGGTACTGCCATAAGGTGGCATCCAGTGTGTCCTGCTAGCAGTAACATGAGCAATGAATTCAGAGTCTGACGATGACTCTGAAAATGGTGGTGGAGTAATGGGTGACACTCCAGTGACCTCCTCATGCCCCTCCTCGGCCTCCTCTTCCGATTCTTCCTCCGGCTCTTCTTCCGGTTCCTCCTCCGGCTCTTCTTCCAACTCCTCAATATCATGAGCCGAGTCGTCCACTGGGAAATCGAACACGTGATCAGGTGACAGTGGTGCGGCAATGATGCTACAAAAGAAATAAAAGTATATAAATAATAAGCATTTATTATTTAAATGTTTATAAAATTAAAATTTTATAAATTAGACAGTGATGCTTTTATAAATAAGCATAAATAATCAGAATTAGTCAATATTATATAATTGACCATTATATAAATATAAAGCGATACGCTAAAAGATAGACGTAAAAGATCAAAAAAGGCAAGTATATATATATATCCATATAATACAAATAATGACGCTCGAGGGAGTAAATAAGGTAATGTGCGGGTCTCGTAAGACTTCACATGAAGTTTTACAATCCCCTAGGCAGTGTACCTAATCGTTACAATGTAGTATAGGCAAGACTCGGGGGTTGTTATCGTTCTCTAGGGGAATAGGTCGGGAAGGCTCGAACACAGTCTAACATAATTCTAAGGGGTTGAGAGAAGATTATTTTTGTGTTTTTATATTTATAAGAAAACAGGTAAATATCATGGGTTTGAGAGGTTGGTTTGATTAACTAATATTTAAACTAAATATATCTAAACTACTGGTGATAACTTTATGATAAAAAGATGTATTTACCTAATCATGCACTACTCCTCATATTGCTTCTCCTAGATCTGTTGCCTTGTCACACTTGTGATGATCTATGTAAGTATTTTCTAGGTCATGAACGGATTATACGAACCTGCCGTCTATTTAATATTCCGTTAGGGCAACACACAAGTAAGGTAGTATGAAGACTATTACAAGACCCCTAAGAGTATATTAAATGCATGCAAAGAGGGATCAACCATATTAGGGGTAAGGTAGTATGAAGACTGTAGTATGAAGACTATTACCGATGGTATCCTTTCTACACTACTCGCGTTTCCCTAGACGTCTATGCCAATTTAATATCTTATGGCTAGTTTTCTAGAGCCTAACACACACATCCACCAACAAGAAGCAACATCAAAAGGATCTACAACCTAAGTTTCATGCAATCATAAGTAAATATAAAGGAGGGTTTAGCCTAGCATGTTAAAGATAAAGCAAGAACACAAATCAATCACACAACACATAGACATATTGAATGATTAATGATAGATAATCTTACTTGATTAAAACATTGATTAAAGGTAGTTACAATACGGTTTTAAGGCCCTAAAAACGACCTTAAAAGCTGCTAGAATGACTAGGGTTTGTCTCCCTAAAATTATACAAAGTTACATACTTAAAACCCTAATTTCAGTTGAATATATATATGAAAATTACTGCGACAGTGCCGCTTTGAAATCCTGACCCCGTCGCCACGTAGATGATTCTAGATCCTCTTTAAGTCGGCCACGTCCTGAAGCCGTCGCGAGATTCTTGACGCCATCACCAGATAGATCACGACGACGCCGCTTTATGCCTGCGATATCGTCTCCACGCACTGTATGCATAAATCTTTAAGAGATTTTATGTAGGTCCATAATCTTGTCTGTTTCTTCTCCAAATGAGCCCAAGTCATGTGTATTTCCTCCAAATGCCATCCAAGTGCTAAAAACATGAAAACAAACGATTAAGCACGTAATCTGGACATATTTGCATGATTTAGGAGGGTTAAATGACCCCAAAATAGTGTATAAAATGACCACCTCATCATTACCCCCTACATCTTAGGATTTGCTTGTCCTACAAGCAAATGGGCTTTTCTACTAGACAATAGCATTATTAGGGTCATTTAACCTATAATTTAAAAGTATTTCACTAACACATCCCTTCTCAGACCTCGAAATTAAAAGCACGGGAAAATATATATTAGCACTCACCTAAGTTTTTGGGAATTTCTTCTCTTTCTTTATGTCGGTTTGTATTTGTATAATAAATTATAACATAATGGGGGAAGAAAGGAAGGACCGGAAAAGGAAGGGAAACGGGGAAGAAAATAAAAAAGGAAAAAAAAAAAAAAAAGACAAAAAAAAAATAAAAAAGAAAAAAAAAAGAAAAATCAACACTCTCTTGAAAAGAGAAAAAATAATAAATAAAAGTGAAATAAAACAAAGAAAAAAAGAATAATCAACAATATATTGACCTTGTCATAGCATATTAAATTACATAGGTTTAGTTAAGGATTCTAACCTTTTCACCGGCCTAGCGCGCCTAAGGCGCATGTATTTATTCATTAATGTTCAAAGAGGTCTTTTTAAAGGGTTGTGGGGGTTTATGTTGTAGGGTGTGTGAAGGGTGTATAATAAATTATAACAACTATGGGAAACGGAAAATTAAGCACTCATCACCTGTCATAGCATATAAATTACCATAGGCTTGGTAAAGGATCAAACCTCCACCGCTGGGCGCAAGTATTAATCATCAGTATCAAAGAGGTCTTTTAAAGGGTTGTGGGGTGTAGGTGTAAGATAACATTACCAAAAATGGAAATAGATAGGATACATTTGGGGAGTGACTTTTGGGTGAATTTGGAGTGGAAGGGTTAGCTAATTATTTATAAGAATACACGTTGGTTGGGTTGCTAAGCCAAAGACTCGGACAAGATATACAAAATTTACAAAACTCTACATCCATCTCTTTATTTTTTTTTCTTGACTCTATGATAAACATAAATATAAGCAAATGGCAACCCATGCATTTTTTTTTACTTTTTTATATACATTTTTTTGTACACTTTTGCTCTACCATTGCTTAAACATATAATACATCATGGGGGTTTATAGATGCACCCCTACACTTGAACTTTTACATACTCAATATTTACAATCTAACTAATGACCCGAATTAAGGTGGATCAACATTTGAGGTGGATCAACATAACATGGAGCTTATTAAGCTCTATTGGGGGTAATAAATTACTTCTTCCCCAATTCTTCATAAGATGAATACTACCATGAATCCCAATCGTCCCAAAACAATATTTACAAGGATAAGAACTTAGCAACCGTGTACTCAATAATTAACTTGGGTTAAAACAATAATGTACTAAAAGTGAGTACATACAAGGTAGGCTAAGGCGATTTGGGTGTAACGATTGGTTCAAGGGTGACAATGCTCTTTATTAATAGTCTGACTTAACCAGAAAATTACGAGAACCGTAAAAAAGGATAGGCTCAAAGGGTTGTACTAGGGGTATCCTACACTAAAAATGAGTACATGGCAAGGGTGTGAGATAGTTATATGACCGGTGTGACCATAATAACAATTACAGGTTTAAAACATGGGTTAATCCTAGTGCCTTTTATCTAGCAAATCCTAATACTTACTATGCGGTCTCGGGATGTGATGTGTTTAAAAAGATTTAAATTTATAATGACTAAAAATACCAATTTTATTATAGGGAAACACACAGGTAAAAGTATAACCCACGTATGTAGTATAATATTTTTTAGGTAAGACCAGGTCGTCCACAAGGATTTGAGTAGTGTTTAAATAATCAGAAGAAATAGACTTTAACAATTTTGAAAATAACTTTTGTTTTACCCAGTGATAATAAGGATGACTACTCGGATAGTTAAAAATAATTTATAAGCAGTGGTAATGATTAAGACCTCGAAGATGGAACCTTAACTTATAAAAAGGATTTCTAGTCAGAAAACGTTTTCATAAATAAACTTAATTAACTTAAGACTTATATTTAGTTGGCTAGACCAAATGTGTCACCCAAATGATCCAGTTACTTATTATATCAAAGCTTATTTTGTTTATCAATTTATGAAAGTGGATTTCTCGACATAGACGATAAAGACCATGGACAAATCTTTAAAACCATATAGGTCATAACGGATCTTTTGACCTATACCGATATGATTATACAATCTAAGTTTGATAAGCAAAATCGACAAGATAAGACATAATAGGGTTGCAACATAAGCTTGAGATTAATTAGATCATGATCATGCCAAACACTTATTCATTACCATAACTTCACTGAGTAGTCATGAGAGAATTAGCCTCTCGTGGCTATATAGTTCATAACATAGGATGATTCAATATAAACTTTCATAATAAACTAAAATGATGTTCTTCTTTGTTCTTGGTCATTTGATCTTGAATCTTCAAAAGGTATGATGTTTTATGGCTTAGGAAAAGGTGGGGAACGTTTAGGATATTTCGAGGAGAAGGGATTGTGTGTGAGATGAGAGAAGTGTGTAAGAATGAGTTGATGAAATGTGTGAGAATTTTGGCTCTATTTATAGGCTAATTTTCAGGTAGAAGTGCGGTGCATTATATAATTTGTGCGACACACTTGGTGTGTTCATGCGATAGTATTTAATGACTTCATTTATTTGCGTAGCCAGATGGGAAGTGCGGCGCACAATTTTGTAAGTGCGGCGTACTTAAGGAGTTAATGCACTATTTTGACCAGGCTTTTAATTCTTTTGACTTTGGGGAGAAGTGCGGTGCACAAAGGGTAAGTGCGGCGCACATTTGCACTTTTTAGCTTTGAGACTTTATCTTTTCTTGTATCTTGCTTTCCGAAGTGTATAAGTACTTAATCTTTGCTTTATTTGAGCTTGGGATGTCTTCAAGTGGACCTGCAAGTATTTCATGCTATTAAGTAACAAAAGTTCATGAGAAATGATAAAATATGTATAAATAACGCCACCGAAAACATGTATAATTTAGGCGTTATCAAATCCCTCTACACTTAGCTCTTGCTTGCCCTCAAGCAATCAAAGAGAGAAAATAAAATCATTTATCGTGACGTGGAGAAAATTTGGATTTTTAGCAAGAGTTTGCATATTGATTAACTTTTCAAGCATAGACATATAACTAGGCACCTCACATAGGGAATGTGTTTGATTTATAGATTTCACTCAATCCACTTAGATTGGGTTTATATTTTTGTGAAGACACTCAATTTGCACATACATAATCTAGACAGCTACCATATGCTTGTTGATGTGCTGTCGTGTAGGGTCAATTTATTGATTACCAAGTTTTACATTTATATTTATCCGACTTATCCTAAAACAACACTTTAACGGGCAGTGTACCCGATCGGGTGGATTTTCATGGTAAGTAGGGTGTCGAACACTAAGAGCGAGGTTGTTAACCTTATAATCTATTAGTATTTTAATTACTCTAGTTAAGTTAATTTTAATTACTTGTTAAACCTATGCTATATACGCTTCTAACGGATATGGGGGGTTTTCAGCCTAAGAGACTGGCACAGGTTTTATGGCGACAACAATCAATTCTAAACACAATAAACTTACAAGAAAACAATCAGAAGATAAAAGAGCGGTACAAGCCAAATAATAAAAAACTGTATTAGCTATATTAAATCTGATTAATGCTGGTTTGTTTATTTAGTGCAATGATTTCTTATCTCGAAGCGGCATATCATTCTTAAGACTTAGGCGGGACATCATCCTAAGACCTAGACACGTTGAATCCTGTCACAATTAACGCATCCGCATAAAGCATCCTTTAGTTTAGTTATAAACTATCTAGGGATTATAGCAATGGTGATCTTGATAAACCCTAGCCCATTAGGACTTTACCCACTTACTATTTGACGGTATTTTATATATTGGTAGTCCACTATTTAAATCTTTATCAATTAATCAAGAACATACTTGTTGAAACATTATGAGGTCCAACAAAGATCTTAATTTAAAGACAAAGACATAACGTTATTTGTGATCCTATTGGTCCAGTAATATAAAACACGATATGGAGAGCTATCCCAGTATCTAGCTCACTTGTTAGGCGTAACTAGACCCAGTTAAATGGTAGGTCGCATATTCAAACACGTAGACAAGTATCATATGATAAACATAATTAAACTCTCAATGATAAATTAAGTAAATCAATTTTAAAACAAACCAAACATTAAATCTCCATTAAGATGGCTAATACCCAAGGGTATTAGCCCATAACTATTTGTAATTATACAAGCGTGATCAAATAACCAGGTAAACTAAACGTTTTACCGAACGATACCAAAAATTAAATGATTACAAGAGTATAGGAATTACACGGTGTCTTCTAGGGAGTAGTGATCGATGCTTGACCTTTGTTGCTCTTCTTTTCTTCAGAAAATCATCTTTTATGTGTATGGTATAAAGAATATGATTTTGCACACTAAAAACTCATTTGAGTCTTCTATTTATAACCTCTTAAAAATGATGGATACGCCGTATTGGGCTAGGCTAATACGGCGTATTAGGGTGTATCCCTTGGAGTGCGCACAAAGTTTATGATCAATATAATATACATTCCTAAAATATAAATATCTTCGTATATTTGAATAGTTATCTTCATGGATACGGCGTATGGCAGAAGGTGGATACGCCGTATTGGGAATTGATTGAACTCGTTTTCTTGTGAAGACTTGGCGCTGATACACTGTATCTCTTTTCCTGGATACGGCGTATTGGTCAGAATTTAGCAATCTTCAAATGTCTTAGTTTTAGCTCCAAAATATGCTCCTTTTAGCATGTCTTCACAAATCACTCTTCAATTACAACAAATAACACTTTTAAGCAATTAAGTACAAATTTTTGCAATAATTATATAAAAATGGGTAACTTATTCGAGATAAATGATGGTATGAATGTGACGTTATTTGATGTCATCAAATATCCTCCCACTTGAATTCTACTTATTCTCAAGTAGACTCTAGATTATATTGAAAATGTATCCTAACCGAAGTCAAGGATTTTTTCGTTTAAGCACTTCTTTTGTTTTAATCACCTATACAAGACCAAGCTCCTCACGAAATATGGAAATGAAATCACTCAGATCACTCAACTAATCTAGGGTGTAACATTTAAGTGGTACGCTCATTTGCTCGGTCGTGATTAGCTTCATATCATAAGCTTGGCAAGGATACACATCTCCACCACTAGAGCTAAGGAGAAACAAGTCAAAAGGTAAATTGGGTTTTTATTATAAGGCTAAGGGTAAATCATTCTAACAATCTTTCATCGATAGTACCAACAAGGCAGCTGAAGCACACACACACGGCCGTAATGACGAAATAGGCATGTGTGTTCGAATACATCCTTATTCGAGTTTAACCAAAGGGTTAGGATGAAGAACGATATAGGGTAGGGACCTTCTAGTTTTCACCAAAAGTAATAAACCAACAAGGCGGCTAAATCACGCATACATGGCCGTAATGACGGAATAGACATGCATGACCCAATCCAAACCTCGTTCGAGTAAAACCTAAGGTTAATTGCTAGGAATGGGAAGTAAACTGCTGTTAAATAAAATTCACAAAACAAATAGATTAAGATTGAACAAATAAGGTAGTTGCTAGTAACTTTTCCCCCATCGTTCCATGATACAGACTCGAAATATATACAAACGCCTCGATCATAGAGATGACAAAGACAACCTAAGTTGGCGTTCCCATAACGGTCAACTTCCCTTACATCCCAAACTTACATACTTTTACAAAAGTGGTGATATCGGCCACTTAATACAAGACTATACATCCTTGACTTTTATCCACGAATAATCAATCCTTCCAAGAATTTCACCGGTTTAAGTTTAACGAACCGACTATAAAACTTCCTTCTCTTTTTTGATGCGTTTTCTAATTTTCCATTTTTTTCATCTCGGTGCAATTTTACCGTCTTCACAATCATCATTTTTTCGAATAATCTTTCCTTCTTTAACACTTCTTCTTCGGACATAATACATAATCGCGAAAGTAGCAAAATACACGAGCTACATATTTTCCCATTGCATTGTGCAATTTCCCGACCATAACAGAGATCGAAAATTTCACTTTGATAGAAGAAACATAAAACTTTACACAAAAGCAACTAGCAACTTTGATTAAAGTAGGCTTAATCTACACGGTAGGCTAAGGTGTAAAGGTGTAATGAAATAGACATATGGTGTGAAAAAGACAGGAATGGCTTAATAGGTTTTTCTAGGGGATCTTACTCTTAAAGTGAAAGTAAGCAAAGGGTTACACAAGATTTAACTAACCAATGTAGTTAGTTAATTTTACAACTTTAGGATTTTTGGTGTATTCCTAGAAATTTACCAGTTAAAATATTTCTCCATCTATATCCATAGTACTCATCGTTGTGGTCTCGAGTGATATACCATGCCAAGTTCTAAAGTCCACTACATCACCGACACACTCATATTTTGTGGATTTTTTTAGTAAACGTTTGGAAACGGAATAGGCTTATTTCTCACAATTAGGCATTAAGGGTTATAGTGCGCGAGGTCATGTAACTAGTAATTTTTACAAACGTTATGCTGGAAATTTTTTAAATTTGGCATAATTTAAGCACATTAGCATGTTATTTGTAAAAGAAAAGACAAGTAGGCGTTATAATTCTCCATCCACCCACTTAGATTATACAACGTCATCGTTGTATAAATAAAACAATAAAAGAAAAATAGGAAATAGAATTAGAACGAGGAACTCCCCTGATATGTTGCTCGGGATGATTCTCCAATTTGAGTCTTTTGAGCAAAGGTGTGTTGACGAGGCTTCAAAATGCTCGTACGAGTTCAACACATGTCTTTTTTAGAGTATACAATCTCGTCGATTTCCTTATAGCAAGGTCCTGCATAAAAGATTAGAAGACAAAGGTGCGATTCCTATTTCGGTTATACAAAAGTTACAATGCAGGAAAACAATTAAACACACAACTGTACAGGGATCAATACGCCGTCTCCCAAACCCTAGGATACGCTGTATTATTTAAATTTTAAAAATACTGGAAATTAAATCACAACTGATAATGTCCAGACACATCCATACGCCGTATCCAGAGGGGTTCGATACGCCGTATGGAGTGTCTGGGAAGACAGACTCTTGAAAACAATTAAAAAAATTCAAACAATTTAAAAACGATCGGGTTGTCTCTCAGGAAGCACTTTTGTTTCAGCTAGTCGTTAAGTTCGACTTTTTCCTTTTCAGCTTTCACTCTTTTCTTCACCAGCATTATGTCAATACATGTTCCATGCAAAGGTTTTTGAAATCTTGAGCTTGTAATCAATGAGCTTTGTTGCTGAACTTACTGCCAGGCTTTATTCTATCGCACACAAGCAAACCAAAAGCATATCATAATATATATATATAAAAGATAAGATGTCATGAATCACTGTACAAAACAAGTCCACAAAAGATAATAATCAAGAAAGTAAGAGAGAAGAGATCAAGGTTTAGGAAGAGAGAAAAGATCAAGGGTTAGGCGGGTCATCAGTTTGAGGAGCTGCGGAGGTGCTGACATCGCCTGTACTGGGTCTGACGTGCCTCTCGCAGGATAGTCGTGAGCTGCCGACAAGGGTGTTGTTAAATGCCTGATAAGTACGGCCACTAGCATCCATAAGCTGTGTCATACAGCTGATCATCCAAGTGGAGACCCTAGTATGCTCGGTAATAGAGCTCTCAACAACTCCTCGCAAGCCCACAACACTCTGTCGTAACTCGCGTACCTCCTCCTCGAGCCTATCGATCCTTTGTGACATAGTGTGGGGCTGAGGAGCGGGTGGCGGCGGCTGAGGTGCCTGCACAGGTGCTGGAACAACTTGAGCACCCTTATCAGCTATAGGAGCATCCTCAACGGCTCTAAGGGCACCAGCTGCAACAGCTTGCTACCTCTTTAATCCCGGGGCTACCCAAGCCCATGTATCGCCGAACCTTGCATAGATGTTGAGCTTAGCAAGCTCATGTAAATCAATAACCGGAAGCTCGCTGACAACCACCGACAAACCTCTCAACCCCTGATCACCAACTAAACCAAAATAAGCTGCCAGACACCCAATAAAGTAACCTTCGAACAACCTATCCCCACTCTTCCTCCTCTCAACACATCTAAACAAATACTACGCTAGCAGATATGGGACGTTAGCAGTCCCGTGGTCCATGGTCCGCAAATAGAAGAGGTCGACCCCAGTAACCTTCTCCGCTCCCTGTCCTCTACCAGAAATACTACATGCAATCATCCTGGGGCATAGTCTCCTCACAGGGTCTCTGATGTAAACATAGGAGGGAGCGGGCCCCAAGAAGTCCCTATCGGATGAGATCACCTTCTCGAAGCGTGCCGTGACACAGCCTCCTAAGCGATACTACAGCGATGAGCCCGTGGCAAAACCTACATAGGACCTTGATAAAAGTATAAGAAGGGGCTCACCAGAAAATCTCCAGCAGTGCAATCCAAATACTCCATAACTCTCAGATCCCCTTGTTAGTATCCGGTCTTGTGCTCTTCAGTCCATATAAACCACAAACCAAATCAGTCAGCATCTCCTCTACAGAATGTAATCCCAAAGCCAAAATAAATTCATCTCTAGCTCATACTCCTACCTAACCTCCACCCAACTAAGAACTGTAAGAGCTCCCAAGCGTCGTCCTATATCAAGTATTGCCTCTCACAAACCTAAACATACTGAAGAAACATCCAGAATGAAGCTTGTGCCGACGCAACCGTCCACCCTAATAACGAAAAGAGACCGCCTCTAGTGCTTGGCTAGTGAACCTAACTCAGCCGCCTGAAGCACCTTGTTCTCCATCAAGCATCCACCTAGTACTCAACCTCTAGCAATCAAATCTGGTAATCCCCCCCCAAATCAAAGCACTTTGAACCCATGTGCAGCCTCTCTTCTGTAAAGCCTCCTATTAATGTTTATATATCTCGCCTCAAAATCCGCTATAAACACCTTAGTCTACTGTAATCCGTATCCTACCTAAGGTACTGGTGCCTCTGAACTCGTGGTGGAAGAGCCAAATCTATAAAATCAACGAGATTATATGTTCTGAGGGTGGATACGGTGTATACATCTATCCCTATACGCCGTATAGTAGTTTTTTTAAAGATATGGCATATAGGTTAGATTAGATACGTCGTATGGAGATTATTTATGATTATACGGCATATGGATAAGTAAATATGCTGTATTAAAAGGATTACACTGAGGGTTTTGAAAAGATACCTATACGCCGTATCCAGAATGATGAATACGTCATATAGGTTTGATATTTTAGGGGAAAATCTTTGATAGGTCGTATTCATTGGAAATGAATACGCCGTATTGTATCAATAGAGCAAAAAAGAATGGGTTTCCCCCATTTCTACCTATTTGACCCAAAATTAAACAGTGATAATTTTTCTATATTAAACAATAAACTCAATGGGGTGCAATACACTATGCAAAACCTTAAATCTTAATTCTAAATCAACCCCTAACCCTAATACTGATTCGAAAAAGAAAAAAGAGTAGATAAACATAACCTATGATTAGATTGAGAGATATAAACAAATTAGTGAAGGAGATTCGAGGATCAAAGAGGCCGTAAATTTGTTTTTAAAATGAAAGTAAAATTGTACGTGAAAGCGAATCCAGCAATTAGCTGGGTTTTTTTTATACCACGCTGAATTACGCCGTATTTGGTACATTAACTTTTATGACTATTAGATCAAAGTGTAAGTTAAGAATTGTTAAACCGAGGCTTAAAAGGCACCTGCCATGATACTCCGTATCCAAAAATGGGGGCCAATGTTTTCAAAGATTTTAACAAGTAATGGAAAAAGAAACGTACTTGGCCTCTAGATTTTAACAGAGTAGAGAAAAACATACCTTGGCCTCCGCAATATCCTAGTGTGAGCACCATCTTTTTAATACCGTTTAGGGTCGAACGGGATGCCAAATGGCACATATAAATTTTTGATGAGATTTAATGGCATCCAGTTGTTAAAATAATTCCAACTCACGATATTAGCATCCAATGTTATGATAAAAAAAATTTCATTGAAAACTTTATTGGTTTTATCGTGATTGGTTTCTGGAAGTTCGTTTGATCTTTTAGTGTCAATGTTACTTCCAGAAAGTCATGTTATATCGATATTGTCATCATTGTCCTTGATCGTTTTTGTATTATTGGAAAAAATTACATTTAGAGAAAATGAGTCATTAATGCATAAAACGTTTTGTTCGTTTTCATCATATTCGGACAATGACGTTTCGAATTTATTGATATGTTGAGAACTTACAGAGGGTTCATTTAGTGGGTCAGATTTAGACTTTAGATCATTATAAACGATGGCTGGGAATTCATTCTCAAAGTATTTAAAGAAGTCTAAATCATTAAAGTAACCAATCGTAGGTTCTGGTGACGGAGATGACGGTATGTTGATTTTATCATTTTCATTTTCCGAATCCATTTTTAAATTATCGACAGAAATTATTGTACAAGAAAATGAATTTTCGTCAAAAACTATCATGTAATCTTCATCGTCGAATTCGTCAAATGAAATGTTAAAGTCAATTTCGTTATTGTCAAGAGGACTTACCGTAGGTTCATGTGAGAATGCTACATCAGATATATCGTCAAAGACTATAGCTAGGTATTTTGTTTCGAGATTCATGAAGCTATCGTCCTCATTTTCATAATATTCCATCTTGCCGTACCTGGAAGTTTGCCAATCAAATGTTCGACCTTGTCTTCGAGCTTTTTCTTCTTCGAGTCTGATGTATTCTTCTATAGTGATGTTTGGATCATCCATGATAAACCTATGCTGGAAATCAGAAACAAAGAAACGAACTACAAGGCAGAGTACTTTATGGAAGTAATTAAATAAGCTAAAATTTAAACACACAATTAAATCACACAATTAAATTAATTACAAACATAATTAAGTTACACTAATTAGATTAATTCTAAACTAATGGTTATAAATACTAATAAAATTAAAGGTTAAACTTTTTCACTCCCCGGCAGCGGCGCTAAAAAGTGGATGTGCTGTCGTGTAGGGTCAATTTATTGATTACCAAGTTTTAAATTTATATTTAGCCGACTTATCCTTAAACCACACTTTAACGGGCAGTGTACCCGATTGGGTGGAGTTTAGTGGTAAGTAGGGTGTAGAACACTAAGAGCGAGGTCGTTAACCTTATAATCTATCAGTATTTTAATTACTCTGATTAAGTTAATTCAAATTACTAGTTAAACCTGAGAGACCACCACAGGTTTTATGATGATAATAATCAATTTTAACACAATACACATGCAAGAAAATAATCAGAAGATAAAAGAGCGGTACAAGCCAAATAATAGAAAACTGTAATAGCCATATTAAATCTGATTAAATGCTAGTTTGTTTATTTAGTGCAATGATTTCTTATCTCTTAGTGGCATATGATTCTTAAGACTTAGGCGGGATATCATTCTAAGACCTAGACACGTTAAATCCTGTCACAATTAACGCATCCGCATAAAGCATCCTTTTAGTTTAATTATAATCTATCTAGGGATTAAAGCAATAGTGATCTTGATAAACCCTAGCCCATCGAGACTTTACCCATGTATTGTTTGACGGTATTTTATATACTGGTAGTCCACTATTCAAATCTTTATCAACTAATCAAGAACATACTTGTTGAAACATTATGGGTCATCTGCCAGTCTAACTAAGCTCTTAATTTAAAGACAAAGATAGAACGTTATTTGTGATCCTATTGGTCTAGTAATATTAAACACGATATGGAGAGCTATCCCAGTATCTAGCTCGCTTGTTAGGCGTAACAAGACCTAGTTGAATGATAGGTCGCATATTCAAACACGTAGACAAGTATCATGTGATAAACATAATTAAACTTTCAACGTTAAATTAAGAAAATCAATTTTAAAACAAACCAAACATTAAATCTTTATTAAGATGGCTAATACCCAAGGGTATTAGCCTATCACCATTGTAATTATACAAGCGTGATCAATTAACCAAGGTAAACTAAACGTTTTATCGAACGATACCAAAAATTAAATGATTACAAGAGTATAGGAATGACATGGTGTCTTCTATGGAATCGTGATCAATGCTTGACCTTAGTTGCTCTTCTTTTCTTTAGAAAATCATCTTTTATGTGTATGGTATGAAGAATATGATCTTGCACACTGAAAACTCGTTTTTGAGTCTTCTATTTATAACCTCTAAAAAAGGCAGGATACATCGTATTAGGCTAGGCCAATACGGCGTTTGGGGTGTATCTCTTGGAGTGCGCGCAAAGTTTATGATCAGTATAATATACATTCCCAAAATAATAATATCTTCGTATCTCTGAATAGTTATCTTCATGGATACGGCGTATGGCAGAAGGTG
>BQNB010028837.1:0-56289 GCA_026074375.1 Tanacetum coccineum
AGATTTTAAAGGTATAAATTTATAACAGATTTTGATTTATTATTGTTTAAAATAGTTATAGAACTTAGTTGATTTTGGTCCTGTATATATATAAACCAAACACCTTTTATTCTTTTTGTGTGCTCCTACAAAACTAAAAATCAAACACCCCCACAAGATATTTTAATAGACATATTTTTTCCACCTATATAAGTGTTGACTCCCTTTAAAACACACACAATCACAAGTTATAAAAAATCGTCTGCTCTTTCCTCCCCCTCTGTGTTCGACGACCCCAACACACACACCAACAAACCATCATCAAAACTCTTTCCACTTGATTTCAATCACTTAATCATCACTAATACATTAATCCCCATCATTCTCTACAATAAAAATCAACATGCAAGGCTTTTCTCAAGATTTTTTATTTTGAAGATTTATTTAATTTTGGGTATAATCTAAGCAACAAGGGTTTTTGCAATATTTGGAGTAATAAATAGTTAGGGTTTTATTAATAAGGGTGTTGTTTGGTTTTGGCTCAAAGGGAAAACCTAAAGGGGTTTGTGGGTCTTTGATTTCTTGCAATCTATTGTGTTTGTAAGTATTTTCTAAACCCCTATTGTGTTGATTTATTTCTAAGTTGTATGCATGTGTTTAATTTTATACTTGGAATCCATAGATCATTGTGCATGTGTTTGATTGAGTGATTGGGTGAACTTAGATGATTGGAAATGGTTTAGAAGACGGAGATATGTTAGATTAGGTATAACACCTCGTGTTTTAGGTCATTGTATGACATTATTTAATCCACTAATTATTTTTAGGGTTTTACGCGTTTGCCTTTTGCTTTTTAAATCATAATCATTAAGCTAAATGCGTAACTTGAAATGATCATACAATGTAAACGGCATTAACATTAAATGTTTACATCCCAAGCAAGTGTTATATGAATTATTTAGAATAATTATATCATTGCACATTATATTATTTAATGTTCGTTAGAGAATTTACTTTCGCGATAAGTAACCGTTTTAAGAGCCTCCTCCCGGAAACACGTTAACGTATCTACGCTTCATCAAATACCCAAAATTTTATACTCAAACTTAAGTTTATTAAAACATTCAAGTGGTTTATCACTGTATACATATTCATTATGAAGGAATCAAATCATAACTTTCAATGTACAAGTTATACATTTTTCTAAGTCTATACTACATTATACTTCATATAATGCAAGTATACATTATATAAATGATCAAATACATATCTAGCTTATTCATATACATATAATTTCGTGTATAAAACTAGGATAAGCCAAGAAGATCCACCAAGAAGCTCTTGTGTAAAAAGATCTAGCAAGCCAACTTGAACCGATTACACCCTCTATGACTTAGCTTTCTATATCCAAGATAAGCTCTAGCTTTTCTTCCTTGCACTCTTATCCTTTCCACCTTGCATATGATCAACTAGACACATAAATATCTTCTATAAGTAGTATATATACACATGCATGTACATAGAAGGCTCACACTTCATTTCTTTTACAAGAAAAATCACAAAACTCTTCCTTTGTTCTAAATTTCCAGAGGCAATTAGGACGGAAAAGTTGGAACCTCGTACGGATGGAACCCTATGCCTCAATGGCAGGAGTTGGTTACCTTGTTATGGCGATTTGCGGACTGTGATCATGCACGAGTCCCACAAATCAAAGTATTCTATCCATCCAGGTTCCGAGAAAATGTATCAAGACGTAAAGAAGCTATATTGGTGGCCCAATATGAAAGCCGACATCGCCACCTATGTTAGCAAGTGCTTGACCTGTGCTAAGGTCAAGGCTGAACATCAGAGACAATCGGGTTTGTTGGTACAACCCGAGATACCTCAATGGAAGTGGGACAATATCACGATGGATTTTGTCACAAAGCTTCCTAAGTCATCACAAGGGTATGACACCATTTGGGTGATCGTTGACCGACTTACAAAGTCCGCGATTTTTATACCCATGAGGGAAACTGACCCTCTGGAGAAACTAGCAAGAATGTACCTAAAGGAAGTAGTAACAAGGCATGGAATACCGGTCTCGATTATTTGTGATCGTGACCCTAGGTTCGCATCAAATTTCTGGAGGTCACTTCAGAAAGCTTTGGGTACAAGTTTAGATATGAGTACGGCATATCATCCGCAAACTGACGGACAAAGCGAGAGAACCATTCAAACTCTCGAAGATATGCTTCGTGCTTGTGTGATCGACTTTGGAAATGGTTGGGTTAAACATTTGCCATTGGTCGAGTTTTCATACAATAACAGTTATCATGCTAGCATTAAGGCTGCACCCTTTGAGGCACTTTACGGTAGAAAATGTCGTTCGCCTGTTTGTTGGGCTGAGGTTGGAGAAGTTCAACTCACCGGTCCAGAGATAGTTCAAGAGACGACCGAGAAAATCATTCAAGTTAAGCAAAGGATGCAAGCCGCTCGTGATAGGCAAAAGAGCTACGCTGATTTGAAGCGTAAGCCGATGGAGTTTGAGGTTGGAGATAAAGTGATGCTCAAGGTTTCGCCTTGGAAAGGGGTTGTACGTTTTGGCAAACGAGGGAAATTAAATCCCAGGTTTGTTGGACCTTTCAAGGTAATAAAAAGGGTTGGAGACGTTGCTTACAAGCTCGAGCTTCCTGAGGAGCTGAGCAGAGTTCATAATACATTTCACGTGTCCAACTTAAAGAAGTGTCATGCCGACGAACCCTTAGCCGTTCCGTTGGATGGACTTCATTTTGATGACAAGCTTCAGTTTGTCGAGGAACCTATAGAGATCACAGATCGTGAAGTTAAACGGTTGAAGCGAAGCCGTATCCCATTAGTCAAGGTTCGATGGAACTCCAAGAGAGGTCCTGAGTTTACGTGGGAACGTGAAGATCAATTCAGGAAGAAATATCCCCACCTCTTCACCAAGACCGCACCATCATCAAGTGCCGTGTGATAAGCCTTGAGGACAAGGCTCATTTAACGGGGGAAGACTATAACACCTCGTGTTTTAGGTCATTGTATGACATTATTTAATCCACTAATTATTTTTAGGGTTTTACGCGTTTGCTTTTAAATCATAATCGTTAAGCTAAATCGCGTAAACTGAAAATGATCATACAATGTAAACGGGCATTAAACAATTAAATGTTTACATCAAGCAAGTGTTATATGATTATTTAGAGGATAATTATATTCATTGCACATTTTATTTTTATTGGTTACGTTAAGTATTTACGTTTCGCGATAAAGTACGTTTAAGCCTTCCCGGAAGCACGTTAACTTATCTACGCTTCATCAAATACCCAAAATTTATACCCAATACTTAAAGTTTATTTAAAACTTCAAGTATTTATCACTTCATACATATTCATTATGAAGGAATTCAAATCATAACTTATAATGTACAAGTTATACATTTTTCCAAGTCTATACTACATTATACTTCAAATAATGCAAGAATACATTATATAAATGGTCAAATGCATATCTAACTTATACATATACATAAATTTCGTGTATGTATGACTAGGAAGATAAGATAGGACTAAGGAACCTTCACAATTATCTTCCTAAAAGATCTAGCATGCAACTTGAACCATGACTCATCTATGACTAGCCAAATCTTATCAAAATAAGCCCTAGCTTCTTCCATAAGCTTGGCCACCTTGCATACTTCCACTTGGCTACAAATATCTTCATTCTCTTCCTATAAATACACATGCATGCATAAGTAAATGCATGTGTGAGCCAAGGACTCACACTCTTCATTTCATTATACAAAAATCACAAAAACTCTCCTATTTTTCTTATACATGCCACAACTCAAAACCCTTGCCAAACCAAATCCATAGCTTGATTTTCCTATTATATAACAAGCGATACATACATCAATCTAAGTATTCTAAGAAGGTTTCAAGAGTTGGTTAACCATTGCAAGGAAGGAGATCAAGAAAAGGATGAAAAGAGGTTTACTTGGGAAAATTAAGTTTTTCCACTTATAATTTTCAAGTCAAGGTGTTAATCACAAGGGTGTGATTGTTATTCTCAACTCTACCATCCACACAAGGTTATATATAAAGCTTAATCATTTAATAACTAAATTTTATGTGTTTCATCATGTTAGTTTTAAGCTAGAATACACCAAATTAGGGGATACTTTTGAAAATGTAAAATGAATTATTTACTTATATCATGGTTTTGAACACATAACTATACATGTCATATAGATATAATATTATGTTAAAAAGGGATGTATCAGTGTTTTATAACATATGGTTAAAGTATAAAACATGGTTTTAAGTATAAAATTAGGGTTTAAAAAAGTTAATAAAACAGAGCTTTTTGATTAAATGAATTACACTTTTGATAATTAAAGGCTGTGTTAATTCGAATTTCATACAGTGGTTTAACCTCATATAAAAATAATAACGCCTCATGGACGATTCTTGAAAAGGTAAGAAACTGTCAAACACGGATTTATAACGAAAACGTTAGAGCGAAAACGAGGTATATATTCGAGGTATAAAAATACAGCATTTGTTAAGTTAGTGGTTTCTGTCAGGATTTAGATGGTATTTGCGGCCCTTTCGAGAAACAAATGAAGTCGTTCGGAAAGGTCGTTTTAGACTTCCCCGCGAAGGTTCTTTAAGGAGTCTAAAAGCGAGTGATAACGGGTCGAAAGAGCGGGGCAAAACTGGCTTTTTTGGTAATTAATACACTGTAACAGATCTGATGCGAGTGCTTTTTTTTCGCCCATGTTCGGCTCGAGTTTCGGTCTCGACAGAACAGGAAAGTTGTTCAAATATCCGTTTCGCATAAATTCCTCATTTAGAACCCGAGTCATGAAAAATGTGATTCTTGGGTCATTAGAGTCGTGGTCATACCTTAGAAAATAAACTAAAACACTACCAGTAGTAACAACACTACCAGTAGTAACAACACTACCAGTATAACAACACTACCAGTAGTAACAACACTACCAGTAGTAACAAACCTACCAGGAGTAAACTAATACCCTACCAAGGAATAACATAATTACATTATTCAATTTTTAAAATGTTTTAACGAATTATAAATATGTTCTCACTCAACATTTAGATGGTGATTGAGCTATATAGAATATTACGTGGTTATCAAAGTGCTATAAAACTAGGGAGTTTCATAATGAGGCCTCTTCGGATGGCGTATCGACGAGTTGCGTGACGCATTATCTGTGATATTTGGATTATCAGAACTCAAGGTGAGTTCATAGCCCCACTTTTACGGTTTTACTGATTTACTATTATTTGGGGTGAAAACATGCTTTGTTTTATAAATTGGACGCAAGTGTTTTAAATATATTGATTATGTGTTTGCCTAAGTAGCGATAACCCTCCTGAGCCCATTATCATGAATTGTCAATTGCATAGATGTTAAGTTTGTTAATTACAATATGTGAGCGCGAATGTTATAAATAGAATCTATTGGGATTAACCACCCCGTTGGGTGAATTAGCTATCACCGGGAACGAACGTAGACCATGTCAGATTGGATGTTGCGGGTTACAACATCTGTAACGGGCAAAATAAAAACTGCTAAAATAGCAAAATATATTTTGAGCTTCATGTCATGAGCTTAGTGCAACAGTAACTGGTTTTGTGATTGTTGGCATATGTTGTAACAACACGGGATAGTCTTGCGGATCTCCTGCATATTTAATGTTCATAAACCTAGAATTCCCCAATATTTTTGTTGAAGATTAAAAAAGCAAATGTTTTTATGAGGTCGAATAGGCACGAGGTGCCAAGGATGCAATGGATTACAATTTGATTGCATCACTTAAAGTTTTATGTGCAATCATATTTTAGGAAAAGTAATTGTTGTTCTTTTCTAATTTAAACAAGGAACAAAGTAAAGCTTTATATGCTTTGTATTATGTCTTATAATTAAATCCCAATGTATCGATTTAAACGACTTTATTGTGTAGTTTCTATATTATCTTGTGCTAGTTGAACTCTTGAAGTAACACCCCCGTATTCATATTTCCGTGTGACCGCATTTGGGGTGATACAGTAACACATACAAATACACTAGGAATGTAATTACGACTGCACTAAGCACATGAAACTGATGTTACGACATGGTATGGTAAGCAATTTATATTGTCAGTGAATGACCCCGTGTAGATGTCAACCAAACCGTAACATCCTAAAATCCGACATTATATACTCTGTTAGTTCAATCCCAATCCGTCGAACCAGTGAGCGCTACCACCCCGAACGGGGATGTCATCCAATAGATCTATTTATAACACTCGCGCTTACACAATGTAATTAACAGTTCATGATAATGGGCAGTGTGGGTTCTTGTTACTTAGGCACGCTACGTAATTAATGTAACAATGAGAAGTGTTGTACTTGTGTCCTTTTATAAAATGAGCAATGTATCCCTCCGCGAGATATTAAATGCATTATTAATCGAATTTGTAAACGAGTTTGTAATACCAATTTATTCCTCCCCCGAGATTTGTCAAGTATTTGAAAACAAGTGAAAGAGGGGCTATAAACTCACCTCTAGTGAAAGTAGTGATTATCGCAAAATCAACAAAGTAATCGTCACAAACGATCCGGAATGCAACCTAATAATTATTAGGTCCGTAGAGTATAATGGGTATTTAATATAAATACAACATTATAAATTATAGAGTTATATCACCACCTAATAGTCTTTGTTTAATTGATAGAAGTTGAAACAATATTTAAATCGGGCTTGATAAATAAGTGTCCAAATATATGATCTGTAAAAATATTATCCTTGTCCAATAATTGATTATTTGTTAATAATACTTGATTTAATATTTTTATTGTTTATAAAACAATATTATATAAATAGTTTAATTGTTTTATAAAATAATATTTATAAAGTTAAAAACATATATAAATATTATATAAATAATACCATAAGATTTCTTAAGGTTTTTATAGCCGAAACGGACCCGAAAACACTCGTAAACCTCTTTTTATATTTCTAACAGCTTTGGCAATTTTATGTAAATGCATAAAATAAAAATAGTGCATTCAAATCTTTAAAAACTCGCAACTTGCTCGTTTTAGCTTCGTTTACATGTTCTTTATATGTACGAAATCATGACGAGATAATCTATCAAAGTAAACTAGTCACATATTTTTATAAAATCTGTACCGAAACAATAACATCAAACTGTTTTTATAAAAATATTTTTTATGTATTTAATCTTGCAAAAATCGTATCTCTTTCGTTTTAATTCCGTTTTTGGTGTTCTTTATACCCACGGTTTCCTATTGAGATGATCTAACATAACAAAATATTTATACATTTTTATCAGATTTGAAACAGTAACAGTTTTTATAAAATAACTTTTATAAAAACAATTTTATATGTTTAATTATCGTAATCTAGTAAAATTCATAACTCCTTCGTTATAGCTCTATTTTTCAAGTTCCTTATATGCACGGAATCCTTATGAAATGTACTATTTAAATCTTAGGTATAAATATTTTATAAAAAATCGTATTTACACTAATTATATAAACTGTCCGAATTAATGTTTTATAAAACTTGTTTTATAAACTTTTGGCATAGTTAAATTATTATAAGTTCTCTAATTTAATTAATAACACATCTTATGTATATTTTATCTCCTCACATTTATGTCCATTAAACTATATCCAAAAGCCCAAATAAAATGTCTTCATCAATATTTACCTCAACAATAATTCATATAATTAAACCAACACTTGTAATGTATATAATATAATGTGTTCTTGCTTGCCAATCATATTTTTACCATGAACATGTGTTTACTTGAATATGTAATATCTTTGTAATTATGTAATAAACTTTATAAAATTAATTGCTAAGGTGGTGAATAAACAATATACAATTTATAATAAATTTGAAAATGTAATGATTATAAATGATTAAGATTATAATGGACCTTAAGTGAATGAATGAAGATGATGAACATAATCTAATCTAGTTCTTCAGCCCGAAATTCTTATTAAAAACCCTAGTTTTCACTTCTTGAAAACCCTAGATCCTATGAAACCCAAGTCTTGAAATAACCTTGATATACCTTATATAGTAACACTAATAATACTTGTATACTTGTATGGTTGTTAAAATAAAAACTATGATCAAGGTCTTGTGTTAATAATAGACCGTGAGTTGAAGATAGAAAAACAATGGTAATAGTTTTGATTTTTGCAAGTGAGATGTTTGTTAAATAAGTCTTGCGTTATACTCCTTTTATATGTGCAAGTAATAATAATAAACCATGTAATGAAACTAGGGATTTAGGGAGTGGTTTAGTGAAATGGTACAAAGGTGTATGTGCTCTACACTTCCCTAATGTTGTGAACTGTAAGACAAAAATGGTACTTTAACACATGGGATTATTACAAAGTGTATTTTGTATATCTTTCTTTGTTTATTTAGTTGCGTAACCGGTCCATGATGATATTTTAAATTTGTGTCGAAATGAAGTAAATTTTTGGTATTGGGTATAATGGTGGGTATTTGTTGAAGTATAGATGGGTTTATAGGTTTCCATGCATTTATGAATGTGTTTTGTTGCGAAACGTAAACGTTTTACGTAACAAATAAAAATAAAACATATGAACAGTTATAAAGATTATCTTCGAAAATATTATAATAACCTTGCTTGAACGTGAACTTTTAATTTGTTTGATGGCAGTTTACTTGAATGTTGATTTTTAGTTTTTACCCGTTTAACTAAACGCTTGAAATAAAAGTAAACGCGAAAATGTTTAAAATAAATAGATTGATATTATTGACGTAAAATATATGAAGAATAATGCGGATTGTTACATTTAAGAAAGACCATAAGCCGATACAGTTTTGTGTTTGATTCAATACATGGACACATAATGTTTGTTTTATTAATTGTAATGATCTCAGAGTGGGTTAGCATCATTGCAACCAACCACTTTAGATCATATCCCTTATTATATATTTTTTATCCGACTTTGTAATAATAGTTACGATTAGGAGATATAAGGGATTACAATTTCTTTAATACTTACAAATGTACCCTCATTATGCGACGACAATAAAGAGGTATGAGATCGAGTGATTTAGCGGCAACGACAGAGATTTGGTACTTTTGAGTGACGGAGAGATTAAGACATTCCTATAGAAGTTTAAGCGAACAGTCCATTGTCACTTTTTGTCTAACTCAATAGTATTCAGCTAACACCCCTTAGCTTTCATTTAGTGGACGTGAACAATCCTTAGAGTAGTGCATTTACACACAAACAAACACCCAACGATTGGAGCTAGCAAAAAGTTGTTGCAACCTGAAAAAAAAGGTATGTCTAGTACTTTTTTTTGGGGGGTAACATGGTTTTCCTTCCGACCTTTTGGCAAATTTATTATCCACTGGGTTTAACTCCTACTTATATATATATAATAACTTGGATGGAGTTGGAAAATTGAGTAGTGTAGATCGAGTTACGAAAAAGTTCAGCAACTTAAACCTCGAGGCTGAAACAATGCAACACGGACAAAACTGTATTGGTAAAAGGGTAAATAACCCCGGGTTCATTGTATGCACGGGTCGAAAACAGTAATGCTTATTTATTATAATCAATTTGAGAATATAACTACTACATAACTTTGGTGCCGATTAAAAAAAAAACAGAGAACTAAAAATCCAGTAAATCTAACCTAAGAAGAGGGAGTTTGGATTGCCTAGATATTTCTTGCAATACCCACACATTCTTGCTTCACAACGCCTCTTAGGAGAATAAGCATAACAAAGAGATTAAAAGCAGATTTGTAATAAGCGGGTTGTCCGGAATGATAAAAAAAATCCCCAATTTGCAGATCATCCACGAGAATGTGCAAAAGGAAATGACAAACTTAAAGTGAAGCTCACAATATACTCGATCACGCACGTAAAAAGGTTGTCCCACCAGTTACCATGAGTTAAAGACCTGCATAAAGGTATTTATAAACAACCTTTTGTACACACGTACCCCTGCTCGCCACACCAATTATTGATGAGGCTATATGTTAGCACAAACATTGAGTAGTCTGTAAATTGTGCTTTTGATGCATTCTTTTCTACTATTGACTTGCTATGTTTTCAGGGGTGTTTAGGGCTGCTCAAAAGTTGCAACCTTTAGGGGTGCTTTTTCTTTCAAGTGGTGTTAGAATCAGCAAAAAGCTGACTTCATTCACAAATTAAATAATCACATTCGACATCGTCCTGCGGCAGAGCGCGGGCCGGTATACTTGTTTTAAACATCTCAAAAAATATATAAACAATAAATTTTAGACGAAGAGACTAACATGTTTTTTTTCTTGAAGAGTTAATTGCATAAATGGTCCCTGTGTCGTATCGGATTAACGAAAATGGTCCCTCAACAACTCTTTTTAAAACGACAATGGTCCCCATGTTTGAGAAACATTAACGGGTTTGGTCCCTATCGGGACCAAATCCGTTATGGATCATGAGGACCAAAACCGTTATGAATCCTCTTACCACAGAGACCAAACCCGTTATATTTCACAACCATGAGGACCATTTTCGTTAAAAAAAAAAAAAAAAAATAAAATTTAAGGGACTATTTTCGTTAAAAAAATACCACACATCCAACGACCACAGGGACCCAATTTATAAAAAAAACTCTTCTTGAATACAAACTGATTAACTTTTTAAACCTTTTTATTTTGAATACGGACCAATTGACTTTAAATCTTTTATTGTATAAAAAAGGAAGAAAGATTATTTATATATTAAAAAATTCGGCATACTAAGAGTATGTTTGGCAAAAAGTTTTTGAGAGCATTTTAGAGCACTTAGCATTTAACATTTATCATTATTATTATAAAATTCGATAGAAAAAAGCAGTTATCATTTATAAAATTATAAAAACCTAGTTTCCCTCAATTTCCATTTGAATCACATTTACCCTTTATCATTTAGCCTTACGTCGATTTACGCATGTAAAAATAACAGTTACATGTACACACAACCCAAACACTTTTATAGACTTAAACTGCTACTACTTAGCTACCTCTTACTGCAAACTGCTACTGATACGTACTGCTTAACTGTAGTACCGCTAGTTTCAACAAACACACCTTAAAGATCAATCCTAGCCAATATTTTTCATATTAAATAATAAACTTACTTTCACCAATTCTTTTTCAAAAATTAACATTTTTTAAATCGTTAAACGAAAAAAATTATAACATCACGACGGACACTAATAACCCTTTCGTAACTCATTTGAAATATTTCGACAAAATTATTTTTTTTTCTCATTTTTTTCATGTATTTTCGTACTTTGCCTTTTCTTTTTCCTTTTTTTGTGTGAAAATTCAAGATACATCACTTGTGATTGAGAAACAATTTAATGTTCGAATATCTAAACATTATTAAATGAACATAACTTCTTCTACAAAATTCCAAAAGTTTCACCACTTTTTTTTTCTGAAAACTAGACATTAATAGCTTTCGAACCATATATAACACATTATATTTTTAATTATATATTAGTGCAGTTAATTCGTCAAATTTTGATAAAGCACATAAAATCAAATTTGATTTTACCACACGTGATTTCAATCATATGTGATTTTTACCACATGTGATTATAGAAGTTTCATAAACGAACTGTTAAAATTTATAAAATCGAATTCAGTGTGTGATATATGATTGGAAAGACTTTACGCATCATAAACATTCTAAGTTATCGGTTTGATCATTATTACTATATGTTTAATCTTTTAAACTAGATTATCGGTTGTTTATCTTTTGTTATAGAAGGCTAAGCACTTTTGTGTTTGTCTGGTATGACTCTTTAATGTTCATGACATGATTTGTTACGTTTAATTAGTGTATCTAATTGTTGTAAGCGTACGGTTTCGTGTGAGTATGGGAAGTAATAATTGTGTTCAAAACATGTAATTGAATAACCCCGTGACGTGTAATGTCTAAAACTCAAGTTTTTTAGACAACTAATATTTCCTCGTAAAAGCACATATATTAATATTGTAGTTTAGGCTTCAATTTTAGAGTTAAAAAGTTAGACAAAAAAGAAACATAGATTTAAGACTTGGTATTTGGTAGTATTCAGACTTGGCATTAATGGTATGAGACTCAATCTTTTAAATAATAATAGATAGATTATAGATATATGGGTTTTATACAACTCATGCTTACGTAAAGAACTCACTTTTTATTTAGTACATGTGGGGACGGGTCAAAATATATACAAACGGGTTCGGCTTAAAATTTATCCGGGTTATATTTACAAAGTAGTTTTATTTACAGATTAAGGATATACCAGTTATGGTCTAAATATTTACAAACGAGATCGGCCAAAAATGTAGAGAGATAAAACCTAACAATATATAAAATTTTAAAGAAGATAAAGTATACGTATATTTTTGCGTGAAACATGGCTTAACAACGAAATAATTATCACCTTAATTGCCTTAGAGATAGCAAAAACCTATTCATCTTTCACCAAAATAAAAATATCGTAACATACAATCAACTTTAACCCGAGTCAAAATTTGTTTATTTGTGATTTCTACATCATGTCACATGTGTTTGTAAATACTATATATAATGGTAAGGAATTAAGGATGCAAGTGAAAGAATGTACACGTAAATAATATATGTACAGAATGCGACTCGGGCCTTTGGAGACGCACACGATAGTGTTTGGATCTTCAATAAATAATAAATTAATTAATTTATATAAATAATTTATAAATTAATTCAATGTTTAAATTAAATATGTATAAATAATAAGATGAACGGATCGTTAATTTAATTAGTTATTAACTAGAATTATTTAACGGACGAAATGTAAACATAAAGGACTTAATGATAAAAAATGAGAAAATGATAAGTTTATTGGCTTGGGAGTTGTGGGCTTGTGTTTTTTGGGGCCCTGTTTAAACCTCAGCAAGAGGAGGTGGGAATTTGTTTCCCCTTTATAACAAATTCCCATTGCTATAAAAACAAATCAAGGCTCATTGGTTTTGATATATCTTTTGGTGGAAACCTAAAACCCTAAAACTTCTTTTTCTTTTCCACCTCTCTCTTGTTTAGTCAATTCGCTTCACCCAACCAAAGTGGGAAAACTCGATTTGATTTTAAACACTTAAAAGTAGTTAGGTTTTGCTATGTTTAATAAAAGAACTAGCATTCTAATTGAATCCTAACAAGACGTATGTACGAATCCAAAGAGAAGATCCATACTTTGATCATAATTGTTCTTGGATTTATTAATTTATAGATTATCTAAAAGGTAACTGTGTTTCTTTTATATTATTATCTTTAATTTATATGACTATAATGAATGAGCTTACGTTGCTATCTTCCCACTACTGCTCGTATTTCTTAATAGTTAATATGATCTTAAATGTCTACTAATTCCGAACAGTGGTATACAAGACCGGTCATAAAGATCTATAAATTACATAATGATTATCAGAACGTTTAAAAATTGCTAAAGGTTTTGATGTTTTGTCTTGATTTTTAATTGATGAACTTGTGTTCATAAACCCAATTAGGGTTAAAAAAATAAATTAACAAAACCCTAAGATGTATTAAATTTTTAATTGATGGATATCGTAGATTAATTGTTAATCAAGCGTATGTATTAATTTTTAATATGAATCATCATCGCTTTATTAAATGCGTTAATTTGATGAGATCCATGGTAATCTTGTAAGTGTAATCTCGGATGATGACATGTGATACATGATAATATGAATATATAAATAATTGTTAAGTGTTAAACATGCATAATTGATGATAAAAAATCGGATCTTGATGTGTATTAGTTAAATTTTACGTTTTTCGTGAGTGTTATGACACATGTTAGTAAAAAAATTCATAATAAATTCATCAGATATCAGAAAAAAAATTGAAATTTTTGTGGGTGGTCCACCGACTTCTATCTACACTTTGTAGTTTTTGAGCTAAGGCTACGAGAAGACTCTACTACACTCTGACTGGCTGAAGAAAAATTTAAATGTTTGGCGACAGTTTTATGCTATTTGTTGTTTAATTTAATCACATAATTTTAGTTTATCATCAATTGGTTATGCATGTTGTATATGATTAATGTGTTAATCGGATATATTTTTAGATTTGTTTATGTTTATATTGATTGCTTTTAGATAAATTATTAGTATTGTACATCAAAGCAAAGGGATTTTTCAAAAACAAATGTAAACATACTAAACGATTATCGAAATTAGATTTTTATTATGGATATCTAATGCAAAAAAGTCAAAAGTGGATTCGGCTTACATCCGAAAAAAAATCTTTCCATGATTAGACTAGCCATTCAAGTCTAAGTTGTTTTTATAAATTATAGTTTTATAAATTCATGATACAAAAGGATTTGCATGCTCTTTTACATGGTATTGACACTAAAAAAACTCAATAAGACCTTTAAACCAAGTCTTTTTGGCCATCCAACTAGAAAAACACTTGCACTTCTCTTCCATGATAGTGAGACCTATTCATTATAGTAAACCCAAGAGATTTAAAATACACTATAAGTTATGAGAACGTTTAAGTGCTATAAAATCACAGTTTTTGTTGGACCCCGACTTAATCAATTTAATGATAGGGTGATGACCTTAACTTGTGGCATATGATGGAAAAACATGCTCACTTTTTCACGTTTGAATGTTCACATGTGATGTACATAAAGTAGAGTCCCATAATGTAGGAGTTTGTATTGGATGCAATTATTAAACGTTAATTACCCTTTGAATAATCATCATCACTAGCAGATCAACTGATGCGGTGGAGTGGTTATGAGACCACGGTGGATCCTACTTTATCAAAATTATAATGCTTTAATTTATAAGCCATCGTAATTTAATTTTCTTTAATGAAAGTATTATTGAAAATACTAATGTGAACTTTTGTTTATTTGTAGATGCCACTCAACAATGCCCAAACCAAAACAAACAGTTCAAGCTTTCAGGTCAATGCTCGAGAAGCATCAACTTACTGGACCAAATTTTAATGAGTGGTTTTGCGTGCAGCTCAAACTTGTTGTGCCGTACTGAAAAATTTACAGGATTTTTTTTTAAACAACCTTGCACATGCACCTGCCTCAAGTGCTGATAATCAAGCTCTTGTTGATTGGAATGCTCTTTTTGATCGTCACAATGAAGTTGCTTGTTTGATGCTTAGAACTATGTCTCCAAAACTCTATCAATGCAATTTTAAAACAAATCTCCTCAAGAGATGAATACTAGAGCTTCCAAAATATATTGAAAACCCCGGGTGTGAACTTCCAAGAGTTGGTGAACATCGTTCCATTCATTACAGGCTTGAAGACAATCCATTAGTGATGACATGTTCTAATTGATGAGAAAAGCCATCTGGACCAATTGGCTACACTCAACAATGCTTTTCCTGATAAAGTGTCTATCAGTTTTATCTTGAATTCACTTTCAAGTGAATTTCAAGCTTTTATGCAAAATTACAATATGCAATCAATGGAGAAGACAATAAGTGAAGTTTATTTATTGCTTATTGAATTTGAGAAAAGCATTAAGAGGAACAAGCAGCAAATTATTGGTGCTTCCTCTACACCACATGTGATGGTGATTCAAAGTGGTAGAGTCCAGAAGAATAAACCGTAAGGTAAGGCTAAAGGGAAAGAAAAAGGTAAGGGTCTTAAAAACTCTTATCCTACTAAACTCAAAAAGCCTCAACCTTACAAGAAAGAGTGTCCGGTAAAAGATGGAAAATGTCACCACTGCAAAGAGAAAGGACATTGGAAAAGGAACTGTCCTTTGTATCTAGCTGAGTTGATGAAAAAGAAGAAAACTAGAGTTCAAAATGTTGCATCCACTTCTTCAGGTATTTATACTATTGAATTATTTGCATTTCCTAAAAATTCTAGTGTATGACAACTGATTATGGTTACTCACAATTTAAAGCAACAAACAGGACTTAGAGGCAAAGAGAGTTGAAGACGTGGTAAGACTCCCTACTTGTACGATAGAGCATGGCTGCGCGCGGAGTGAAGCTATTGGAAGTTTTGACTTAGTTTTACCGAATGGTTTAATTATTGTTTTAGACAATTGTCATTATGCAACCTCCTTATTACTAGTGGGTTTTTCAGTTTCATCGTTTGGTTAATAAGGTGTTTCTAACCCAATGTTTTAAACGGCTTTCGGATTATCAGTTTCAATGACATAATAAGATTTATTTTAATAGCTATTACGTTAATGGTATTATGAAATTGATATGTGTGATTCTACTTTACCAATTGTTAATTCAATATATTCTGTTAGCAATAAAAGAACCAAACCTAATTTGGATTCTTCTTATCTTTGGCATTGTCGTCTTGCACATAGAAACAAGAAACGTATTGAAAAGTTGCAACATGATGGACTTTTAAAACCTACGGATAATGAACCGTTTGATCAATGCGTATCCTGTATATCTGGTAAGATGACAAGAAAACCTTTTTCACATAAAACTAAGAAAGTTAAAGATGTACTTAGATTAATTCATATTGATGTTTGTGGTCCACTTAGACATGTGTTAAAGAAAGGTGCTAGTTACTTCATTACCTTTACTGATGATTATAGTCGTTATGGTTATGTGTTATTTACTAAGTCATAAACATGAAGTCTTTAAAACATTTAAGGTATTCAAGAATGAAGTTGAAAATCAACTCGGAAAGACTATTAAGGCCATACGATCAGATCGTGGTGGTGAATATATTAGTCAAGAATTTAAAGACTATCTAAAGGCTTATGGAATTGTTCAACAGCTTACACCTCCTTACTCGCCACAACATAATGGTGTTTCTGAGAGGCGTAATCGTACCTTGTTAAATATGGTTTGATCAATGATGAGTCTTACAACTTACGAGCCGTTACCTATTGGGATTAGCTCAGAGTCATTACAGCATTACGTAATATGGTTCCAATCAAGAAGGTAGACAAGACTCCATATGAACTATGGCATGGAAAAGTTCCTAACTTGTCTTACTTAAAGGTCTGAGGATGTGAGGCACATGTGAAACGTCACACGCCTGATAAACTTCAACAAATATCTGTTAAGTGATACTTCGTAGAGATACCCTTAAGAAACTAATGGGTTACATATTTCTACTACACACCTGAAAACAAATAGTTGTTGACGGTATGCAGATTTTCTTGAAAAGGATTTCAGTACATACAGAAAGGAGAGTGGGATAAACGTAGAATTCTAGATGATGAAGATATTTAACCTTCTGAAAACAACTAGCAACATCCTATTGAGAAGAAGAAAGGCTTCCTCGATTGTCTCTCAAGACGAGGATGTATGTTCCCTATCTAAGATCTGTAAGGTCACATAAAAGCTCCTTAATCGATTGTGTCTAAATGTTAGAGATCGATCCAGATCGATGTCCCTGTCAATATTAAAGTTGAAGAGCACATTTGTGGGGATCTATATGTACCTGCTCATTAAAAAGCAACTTTGATCGGACCCTAGAATTCCGAAAAGTGGCTTGTTGCTATGAACGAGGAAATGCAATCCATGAATGATAATAAAGTCTGGAAACTTGTAGTGCTTCCACCAAATGCAAAAGTTGTTAAAAGTAAGTGGATCTACAAGAAGAAGACAGATATGGATGGCAAGGTATACATTTATAAAGCTCGACTTGTTGCGGACAAGGGTTTTCAACTCAAACTTATGGTGTTGACTAAGGAGGAAACATTTTCACCTGTTGCCGACAAAAACTATTAAAATCTCATAGCTATTAGCGCGTACTATGACTATGAGATTTAGGAAATAGTACAAAACCAGCGTTCTTGAAATGGTTTCTTAGAAGAAAGAAATCTATAGGAACAACCTGAAGGTTTTTATTGTCTCCAATCATCCTAGTAAAGTTAGTTAAGCTCAAAGAATCCATTTATGGACTTTAAGCAACATCTAGGATCTGAATAAGAGATTTGATGAGGAAATCAAAAATTTTTGGTTTTCATCAAAATCCTTGATGACCAGTGTATATCAATAGGCTAAGTGGGAGTAACGTTATTTTCCTAATCTTATATGTTGATTGACAAATATTAATGGGACATATCATATACCAAGTCTTCAAAGTTAAGGACATACCCTAGGAAATGTTTTTCTAATGAAAATTTAGGAAAGCGCGTTTATTCTTTGGAATAAAAATCAATAAAGATAGATCAACAGGCGGTTGATTGGATAAAGTCAAATAGCTTATCTTGACAACAAATCCTTAAGGAGAGATATAGAATGGATAATTCAAAACGTGGTTACCATTCCAAGGCAAGTTGATCTTCATTTAAATAAATCTCATGGCTACAAACATTGCAGAGATGAAGCGTATGCAAAATGTTTCTTATTCTCGCTGTAGGATCATTATGTATGTTTTGAGGTGCACAAGAACCTGATGTGGCGTTTCGCTCGCAAAACATCACAATATAATTCAAACGAATGCCAAGTGAAGCACAACTGGACTTTGGAAAAATAAGTCTTAAGTATTTAAGAAATACTAAGACAACTTTTTTGAGAGAATGGTGTAATCCAGAAAGCAGAACTGTCAAGATCAATGTTATTGTGCAGCAGGATATCGCGACCGATAGAGATGACATGAAATCTCAAACTGGGTATGTCTTCGTTTTGAATGGCGGCGCAGTTGTATGGAAAAGCTCCAAACAAAGTACTACTGCACAACATGCCACAGAAGCTGAATATATAGCTGCAAAAGAAGCTATTTGGATAAGGAAGTTTATTGATGAACAAGGCGTAGTTTCCATCAATGATTATCCGATAAAGATAATTGTGACAATACTGGCTGGCAATTATCAATAGCCAAAGAATCAGGAATTCAGAAAGGCGCCAGACACTTTCAAAGAAAATATCATTATGTTCGTGAGTGCATTAAAACTGGCAAAATTGATATTGTTAAAGTTCATATAAATGAAAATCTAGTTGATCCGTTTATGAAAGCCTTAGGCCGGTTCCCAAAGCTATACTCGCCATGCTAAGAAGCATGGGGTACTTCGGTCCTGCAGTAGTTTCATGTAATCTGTATTTTAAGTATTTGATAAAGAATAATTGTCAAACAATGCTATTATGAATTGAAGTATTTGATCTGAATTTCGTTTTCCCTTATAAATTATTTGTCCCTAAATTTGGCATGTTTAATCATGACTAAAATAATATTCTAAATAGTCTATATCGATCAATTTATATGGGAATAAAATTGAATTGAAGACATAATTGAGTGTTTGGTATATTCGTAGAAAATTTAAAGAACGGTTCACCATCTCAAACACGATATTCAATAATTTTGCATGTTCGGACTTTCCCAACGCAAGTCACTTACTTTAAATAGATCGTCGTCATCAAGCGAACTTGTAAAATGATTACAGTTTTTACAAATCCCTTAGAACATTGAGATGCAAGTTAGTTTTATGAATGTGGATGGTACTTTTTTAATATACTTCTAAAACAAGCCCGTAACAAGGTAGCCATATGGAAAGACTATATCATAAGTAATCAGAAAATATATGATAAGGAAACTTGTAGTCAAGATAGAATTTGATCATTCAACTGGATTGAATATAATATGCTACTGGGCCCCTCGGTTAATTCATCAATAGTTTCTGGCCAGACCCAATGGTATCTGGATTTTGTCCCAATTAGATTTGGTAAACTTGATTTAATTATAAACGACGAGAAACAGATTGTTTAAATAGAATGACTATGATCCCTATCATTTTAGCATGACATTTTGAGAAACAAAGGGATGTAAATGAATAATCATTTAAATGTATTGGAAACAAACACTCAGAGAGTATCCGGAGCATTGGCGTCTTTTGGCTAACGCTAACCAATGTTACATATATTATATTATTTTACCATATCCAAGTGGGAGCTGAAAAGAATGTACACGAAAATAATATATGTCCGGACACTGCTACTCGGGCCTTTGGAGACGCACATCTAGCGTTTGGATTCAATTAATTATAAATTAATTAATTTATATTAATTAATTTAATATAATTGCTTGTAAATAAAAAAGATAACGGTCGTTAATTAATTAGTTACTTAACGGAAGATTATTATAACGTTCGGTTAAATGTTAACAAAAGACTTAATGTTAAATAATGAGAAAGAAGTTTTGCTTTTTAGGGTTTCATCAAAAATATATCAAAACAATGAGCCTTGATTTCGGCATGTTACATACAGGAAAGTTGTTATAATGCGAGAGCGAGCGAGTGACTCTCCTCACTATCCTCTCTCTTGGGAGTATAAACCCGGCGCCGCATGTGCGTATGACTCAACGTCATCACTCTCTCTTAGCACAGGGCCGAAGAGACGGTGTGCATTTGTGCGAGGGGGGGGGGATGTGGGTAATGTTAGGAGGGTGGGGGTTATGGTGGAAGCGCGGGTAGGGGGTGGGGAGGGGAGAGAGGGTGCTCTAGTGGTTCATATACTCTCTATATGTCTTAGCAATTGAGAGTGATGATGTGAGTAAATTTAAGTTGAGTATATAATGTATCTCTATCTAGGGTATGGTGATGTAGTTGTGGGTTTATATGATTTAAACACTATCTATCAATCTATCTCTCTATACACATTTCGCACGGGGGAGCTAGTGTGGTGTTTAGGGGTAAGTAGTATGATAAATAGGGTTTTTTAAATTAATTGATTTTATTTATGTGGTTAGAGTATAATCTAGCAAATGAAAAGATAATAGAGTGAGTAGTGTACAATATATAAATTTATATAATTTATATTTATATAAATGGGGTTAGATTAGGTAATGAAACATTAAAATTGTTGATTGTTATGTGTATTGATTTTTAAACAATACATGTTTCTCGGTTTGCAATAATTAAATCAAGATTACCAATCTAATCGGGACAAATCCAGATTACCATTAGGTCTGATTAATTAAGCGAGGGGCCCAATAGCATTATTATTTCAATCCAGTTGAATGAACAAATTCTATCTTGACTACAAGTATCTTATCATATATTTCTAAATACTTATGAATATAGTCTTTATGGCTACCTTGTTACGGGTAGTTTTAGAATATATTAAAAAGTCCCATCCACGGCACTCTACATAAAACAACTTGCATCCTCAAGTCCTAAGGATTTAGTAACGTAAATCCATTTACAAGTTCGCTTGATACGACGATCTATAAAGTAAGTGACTTGCGTTTGGGAGAATCGACATGCAAATCTATTGAATATCGTGTGAGATGGAGAACCGTTCTTTAAATATTCTACGAATATAACCAAACACTCAAATATGTCTTAATTCAATTATATTCCCATATAATTGATCGACATAGACTATTTAGAATAATATTTTATTCATGGATTAAACATGCAAAAATAGGACAAATAATTATAATGAAAACGAATCATATCAAATACTTCAATTCATAAATAACATTGTTTGACAATATTCTTTATCCAAATACTAAAAATACAGATTACATGAAAAGCTACTAGCAGTGACGAAGACCCATGCTTCTACATGTCGAGGTAACTTAGGACCGGTTAAAGAGGCTTTCATAAACGGATCAACAGAATTTTTTCCATTCTATAAGAAACTTTAACAATAATCAATGTTTTGCCAGTTTTAAAGCCACTCACGAACATAATGTATATTTTCTTTGAAAGTGTCTGGCGCCTTTCTGAATTTCCTGATTTCATGGCTATGAAAATGCAGCAGATTGTCCACAATTCTCGTTTATCGGAAATAATCATTGAAGGAACTACGCCAAGTTTCACAATAACTTCCTTATCCCAAATAGCTTCATTTGCAGCTAATATTCATGCTTCTGTGCATTTGTGCAGTAGTACTTATTGTTTGGAGACTTATCCATACAACGCGCCGCCATTCAAAACGAAGACATACCAGTTTGAGAATTTCCATGTCATCTCTATCGGTCCCTCGAATCCAGCATCCACCATAACATTAACTGTGCAGTTCCTGCTTCAGGATTACCACCATACTCCAAAACGTTGCTTTAGTATTTTCTTAAATACTTAAGAATATTTTTCACAACAGTCCAGTGAGCTTCACTAGGAATACTGTGAAATCAATCTTGTGATGTTTTTGCGCGAACGCCACATCAGTCTTTTGCACCTCACAACCTACATAATTATCCTAACCAGCCGAAGCATAAGGAACATATGCATACGATTCATCCTCTGCCAGATGTTGTAGCACATTGAGATTTATTTAAATGAAGATCAACTTGCATTGGAATGGAACCACGTTTTGAATTATCCATTCTATATCTCTTAAGGATTTTGTCAAGATAAGCATTTTGACTTAATCCAATCAACCGCCATATCCTTATCTTTATAGAATTTTATTCCTAGAACAAACGCCGCTTCTCTCTAATCTTTTCATATAGAAAAACACATTACCAGAAAGTCCTTAACTTTGAAGACTTGGTATATGATATCCCATAATATTATGTCATCAACATATAAGATTAAAAATAACGTATACACCCACAACCTTTTGATATACACAGGCTCCATCAAGGATTTTTGATGAAAACCAAACTTTTTGATTCCTCATCAAATCTCTGTATTCCAGCTCCTAGATGCTTGCTACAAAGTCCATAAATGGATCTTGAAGCTTACATACTTTACTAGGATGATTAGGATCAATAAAACCTTCAGGTTGTTCCATATAGATTTCTTCTTCTAAGAAACCATTCAAGAACGCGGTTTTGTCTATTTCCTAAATCTCATAGTCATAGTACGCCGCTATAGCTATGAGATTTCTAATAGCTCTTATGTCGGCAACAGGTGAAAATGTTTCCTCATAGTCAACACCATAAGTTTGAGTGAAACCCTTTGCAACAAAAAGTCGAGCTTTAAAAATAAATGTATACCTTGCCATCCAACAGTCTTCTTCTTGTAGATCCACTTACTTTAACAACTTTGCATTTGGTGGAAGCAACTAACAAGTTTCCCAGACTTTATTATCATTCATGGATTGCATTTCCTCGTTCATAGCAACAAGCCACTTTTCGAATTCAGGGTCCGATAAAGCTGCTTTATAATTAGCAGGTTCATTAAGATCCCCTAAACTATGCTCTTCAACTTTAATATTGAAGGACAGTCGATCTGGATCGATCTCTACATTTAGACACAATCGATCAGGAGCTTTATGTGTCCTTACAGATCTACGAACGGGAACAACATCCTCTTCTTGAGAGACAATCGGGGCAAGACTTTCTTCCTCAATAGGATGTTCGCTAGTGTTTTCAGAAGGTAAAATATCTTCATCATCTAATTCACTTTCCCCACAACTCCTTTTGAAGTATGAAATTCCTTTTTCCAAGAAATCTGCATACCTCTCAACAACTATTTTGTTTTCAGGTGGATAGTAGAAATAGTAACCCATAGTTTCCTTAGGGTATCCTACGAAGATACACTTAACAGATCTTTGTTGAAGTTTATCAGGCGTGTGACGTTTCACATGTGCCTCACATCCCCAGACCTTTAAGTAAGACAAGTTAGGTAAGTTTTTCCTTGCCAAAGTTCACGATGGAGTCTGTCTTACCTTCTTGGATTGTAACCAATATAAGAATCGTGTAACTGACTCTAGAGCATAATCCCAAAAGGATAACGGCTAAGTTGTAAGACTCATCATTGATCAAACCATATTTAACAAGGTACGATTACGCCTCTCAGAAACACCATTAGATGTGGCGTGTAAGGAGGTGTAAGCTGTTGAACAATTCCATAAGCCTTTAGATAGTCTTTAAATTCTTGACTAATATATTCACCACCACGATCTGATCGTATGGCCTTAATAGTCTTTCCGAGTTGATTTTCAACTTCATTCTTGAATACCTTAAATGTTTCAAAGACTTCATGTTTATGCTTAAGTAAATAAACATAACCATAACGACTATAATCATCAGTAAAGGTAATGAAGTAACTAGCACCTTTCTTTGACACATGTCTAAGTGGACCACAAACATCAGTATGAATTAATCCAAGTACATCTTTAACTTTCTTAGTTTTATGTGAAAAAGGTTTTCTTGTCATCTTACCAGATATACAGGATACGCATTGATCAAACGGTTCATTATCCGTAGGTTTTAAAAGTCCATCATGTTGCAACTTTTCAATACGTTTCTTGTTTATATGTGCAAGACGACAATGCCAAAGATAAGAAGAATCCAAATTAGGTTTGGTTCTTTTATTGCTAACAGAATATATTGAATTAACAATTGGTAAAGTAGAATCACACATATCAATTTCATAAATACCATTAACAGTAATAGCATTAAAATAAATCATATTATTCATTGAAACTGATAATCCGAAATCCGGAAAACATTGGGTAAAACCCTTATTAACAACGAGAAACAGAAACAACACCCCTAGTAATTAGAAGGTGCATAAAACAAATTTGTCTAAAACAATAATTAAACATTGGTAAAACTAAGTCAAAAACTTCCAATCGCTTCCAATTCCGCCGCAGACCATTTGCTCACGAACAAGGTAGAGACTACCACGCTTCAACTCTTTGCTCCTCTAAGTCCCTGTTTTTGTGTTACAAATGTGAGTACCACAACCAGTGTCATACACCCAGGAATTTTTAGGAAATGCAAATAATTCAATAGTATAAATACCTAAAGAAGTGGATGCAACATTTGGACCTCCTGTTTTCTTCTTTTTCATCAACTCAGCTAGATACAAAGGACAATTCCTTTTCCAATGTCCTTCCTCTTTGCAGTGGTGACATTTTCCATCTTTTGCTGGACGCTCTTTCTTGTAAGTTTGAGGCTTTTTGGGTTTAGTAGGATAAGATTTTTTAAGACCCTTACCTTTCTCTTTCCCTTTAGCCTTACCTTGCGGTTTATTCTTCTGGACTCTACCACTTTGAATCGCCATTACATGTGGTATAGAGGAAGCACCAACAATTTGCTGCTTGTTCCTCTTAATGCTTTTCTCAAATTCAATAAGCAATGAAATAAACTTCACTACTTGTCTTCGCCATTGAGATTGCATAATTGTAATTTTGCACAAAAGCTTGAAATTCACTTGAAAGTAAATTCAAGATAAAACTGATAGACACTTTATCAGGAAAAGCATAGTTGAGTGTAGCCAATTGATCCAGATAGCTTTTCATCAATAGAACATGATCGCTAACGGATTGTCCTTCAGCCTGCTTACATGAATGGAACATGTTCACCAACTCTTGGAGTTCAACACCCGGAGGTTTTCCATACATCTTTTGGAGCTCAGTAAATCAATCTCTTAAGGAGATTTGTTTTCAAATTGCTGATAGAGTTTTGGAGACATAGTTCTAAGCATCAAACAAAGCAACTTCATAGTGACTAAAAAAAAAAAAAAAGATCAAAAAGAGCCATTCACCAATCAACAAGAGCTAGATTATCAGCACTTGAGGCTGGTGCATGTGGCAAGGTGTTTAAAAAAACATCCTGTATTTATCAGTACGCAAACAAGTTTGAGCGCACGCAACCCACTCATTAAAATTTTGGCCCATACGTTGATGCTCTCTCAACATTGGACCAGAAACTGGAACGTTTGTTTTGTTTGGCATTTGAGTGCCATCTACAAAATAAACAAAGTTCACATTAGTATTTTCAATAATACTTCTTAAAGAAAATTAAAAACTCATGCTTTAAAATAAAGCATTACTTATTGATATGGCTAGATCCACCTTGACATAACCACCACCGCATCAGTTTGATCTGCTAGTGATGATGATTTATTCAAAGGTAATTAACGTTTTAATATTGGCATCCCAATAACAACTCCAACAATAATGGGACTCTACTTTTAAATTACATCAACATGAGAACATTCAAAACGTGAAAAAAGTGAGCATGTTTATCCCCTCATATGCACAGTAAAGGTCTCACCTATCTTAACTTGATTAAGTCGAGTCCCAACAAAAACTGTGATTAAATAGCACTTAACGTCACACGTAATAAGTGTAATTAGTATCACCTTGGTTTACAAAAACCATGAATAGCTCAACTAGTCATGGAAGAGTAATTTGGGAGCAAGTGTTTTTCTATTGGATGGCAAAAGACTTGGTATTAAAAGGTATAGATTTTTTTCGTGTCAAAACCAAGTACAAAGAGCATGCAACATCTTTTGTATCATGATTTTATAAAAACTATAATTTATACAAACACATAATGGACTAATAAATGGCTAGACCTAATCATGGGCATATTTTATAAGCGGATGTAAGCCGAATCCACTTTTGACTTTTTTGCATTATATACTCCATAATAAATCTAATTCGATAATCTATAGTCACATGTTTTACATTTGTTTTATTGAAAACCCTTTGCTTTGATGTACAATACATCATAATTTATCAAAACAACAAATAAACATAAAAACTTAAGAACATAAATCCGATTAACACATTAATCACATACCACATCACAACCAATTGATGATAACCTACAAAATCTATGTGATTTAAATAAAAAACACATAGCATAAAACTGTCAAAACAATTTAAATTACTTTCAGGCCACTCCAAGTGTAAGCAAGTCTTCTCGAGCCTTAGCTCAAAACTACTAAGTTGAGTAAGTCGTGACCACACTCACAAAAATTTCAATTTTTTTTCTGATATCTATGAATTTATTATGAATTTTTTTACTAACATGTGTCATAACACTCACGAAAAACGTAAAATTTAACTAATACACTAAGATCCAATTTTTTAATCATCATAAAATGCATGTTTAACACTTAACAATTATTATATATTCATATATCATATATCACATGTCATCATCCATGATAAACTTACAAGATTCACCATGGATCTCATCAAATTAACATTTAATAACGAGAAATTCATATTAACAATTAATACATATCCGCTTATTAAACAATTAATCTACGCTATCCATCAATTAAAAATTTACATACATCTTAGGGTTTTTGTCTAATTAATTTTATTAACCCTAATAGGGTATTATGAACACAAGATCATCAATACAAAAAATCAAGACACATCAAAAACCAAGCAATATTTAAAACGTTCTTGATAACAATTAATAATTTATGATCAATATGACCGGCTCTGTATACCACTGTTGGTATTAGAAGACATTAAGATTCAAATTAAATAATAATAAAATACGAGCACGTAGTGGAAGACTAGCACGTAAGATCATTCATATAGTCATATAAATTAACATAATAATAATAAAAGAAAAACGTACCTTTTAGAAAATCTTAAATTAATAAATCAAGAACAATATAAGATCAAAGTATGATCTCTCTTTGGATTCGTACATACGTTTGTTAGCGATTCAATTAGAATGCTAGTTCTTTTATAAACAAATAGCAAAACAACTTACTTTAAGTTGATTAATCAAATCGGTTTTCCCACTTGGTTGGGTGTAGCCGATTGACTCAACAAGAGAGAAGGGGAAAAGAAAAGAAGTTTTGGTTTTAGGGTTTCACCAAAAGATATATCAAAACAATGAGCCTTGATTTGTTTATATAGGCATGGGGAATTTGTTATAAGGAAACAAATTCCCACCTCCTCTTGCTGAGGTATAACCGGCCCCAAACACAAGCCCACAACCCAAGCCAAAACTTTCATTTTCTCATTTTAACATAAGTCCTTTTATGTACCAAATAACGACCGGTAAATAAATTCTGTAAATAACTTAATAATATAACGACCGTTTATCTTATTATTTACACAATTAATATAAATTAATTAATATAAATTAATTAATATAAATTAATTAATTATATTTATTGAATCCAAACACTATCGTGTGCGTCTCCAAAGGCCCGAGTCGCATTCTGTACATATATTATTTACGTGTACATTCTTTCACTTGCATCCTTAATTCCTTACCATTATATATAGTATTTACAAACACATGTGACATGATGTAGAAATCACGTAAACAAATTTGACTCGAGTTAAAAGTGATTGTATGTTACGAAATTTATTTTTGTGAAAGATGAATAGTTTTGATATCCTTAGCAATAACGTGATAATTATTTGTTTAAGCCATGTTTCACTAAAGTATGCGTATACTTTTGTCTTCATAAAATTTTAATATGTTAGTTTTATCTCAACATTTTTGGCCGATCTCGTTTGTAAATATTTAGACCATAACTGGTATATCCTTTTTTTTTTTTTTTTTTTTTTTTTTTTTTTTTTTTTATTTATTTTTTATTTTTTTTTTTTTTTTCTTTTTTTTTTTTAATCTGTAAATAAAAACTACTTTGTTAAAATATAACCCGGATAAATCTAAGCCGAACCCGTTTGTAAATATTTTGACCCGACCCGACATATACTAAATAAAAAGTGAGTTCTTAACATAAGCAAGAGTTGTATAAAACCCATATATCTATAATCTATCTATAATATTTAAAGATTGAGTCTCATACCATTAATGCCAAGTCTAATTACTACCAAATACCAAGTCTTAAATCTATGTTTCTTTTTTGTCTAACTTTTTAACTCTAAAATTGAAGCCTAAACTACAATATTAATATATGTGCTTTTACGAGGAAATATTAGTTGTCTAAAAAACTTGAGTTTTAGACATTACACGTCAGGGGGTTTTTTTTTTTTTTGAGGGGGGGGGGGGGGGGAGGAGTTTGGGGGGGGGGGGGGGGGGGGGGGGGGGGGGGGGGGGGGGGGGGGGGGGGGGGGGGGGGGGGGGGGGGGGGGGGGGGGGGGGAAAAGGGGGGGGGGGGGGGGGGGCGTTCAATTACATGTACGACACACTTATACTTCCCCAACTCACAGAACCGTACGCAGATTCAACATTAGATACACTAATTAAACGTAACAAATCATGTCATGAACATTAAAGAGTCATACCAGACAAACACAAAAGTGCTTAGCCTTCTATAACAAAAGATAAACAACCGATAATCTAGTTTAAAAGATTAAACATATAGTAATAATGATCAAACCGATAACTTAGAATGTTTATGATGCGTAAAGTCTTTCCAATCATATATCACACACTGAAAATCGATTTTATAAAATTTTAACAAGTTCGTTTAATAAACTCTATAACACATGTGTTAAAAATCAACATAAGATTGAAATCACGTGTGGTAAAAATCAAAAATTGATTTAATTGCATTATCCAAAATTTGACAACTTAACGCCCTAATATATAATAAAAATATAATGTGTTTATATAAGTTCGAAGCTATTAAATGTACTATTTTACAGAACAAAAAAGTGGTGAAACATTATGGTAATTTTGTAGAAAGAAGTTATGTTCTTTAAAAATGTTTTAGAAATCGAACATTAAATTGTTTCTCAATCACAAGTGATTTTCTCTTGCAATTTTCAACAACAAAAAAAAAAGAAAAGGACAAAGACGAAAATACATGAAAATAATGAAAAAAAATAAATATTTGTCGAAAATAAGTATCACATGACCCGACACGGAAAGGTAATTAAGTGACGTCGTTGATAATAATTATTTTTTGTTAAACGAATTAAAAAATTTAATTTTTTGGAAAAAGAATTGGTGACAGTAGTATTTTAAATATTTAATAATGCAAAAATATTGGCTAGGATTGATCTTTAAGGTGTGTTTGTTGAAACTAGCGGTTACAGTTAGCAGTACGAATCAGTAGCAGTTAGCAGTAAGCAGGTAGCAGTAGCAGTTTAATCTATAAAAGTGTTTGGTAGTGTACATGTAACTGTAATTTTAATGCGTAAAATGACGTAATGCTAAATGTTAAAGGGTAAATGCTGATTCAAAGAGAATTGAGAAACTAGCGGATTTAAAATTTAATATATGATAACGCTTTTTCTATCGAATTTTATAATAATAATGATAAATGTTAAATGCTAAGTGCTCTAAAATGCTCTCAAAAACTTTTTGCCAAACATACTCTTAGTATGCCGAATTTTTTAATATATAAATAATCTTTCTTCCTTTTTTATACAATAAAAGATTTAAAGTCAATTGGTCCGTATTCAAAATAAAAAGGTTTAAAAGTTAATCAGTTTGTATTCAAGAAAGAGTTAATTGTATAAATGGTCCCTGTGGTCGTCTGGATTTAACGAAAATAGTCCCTTAAATTTTTTTAAAAGATAAATGTCCTCATGTGTGAACTAAAACCGGGCTTTGGTCTCTGTGGTAAGAGGATTCATAACGGTTTTGGTCCTCATGATCCATAACGGATTTGGTCCCGATAGGGACCAAACCCGTTATGTTTCACAACCATGGGGACCATTTTCGTTAAAAAAAAGTTTGAGGGACCATTTTCGTTAAATCCGAAGAACCACAGGGACCCATTTATGCAATTAACTCATCAAGAAAAAAAACCATGTTAGTCTCTCGTCTAAAAATTATATTGTATTATATATTTTTTTTGAGATGTTTTAAACACAAGTATCCGCCCGCGCAAACCTGCCGCAGGACGAAGTCGAATGTGATTATGTATAATTTGAGCATGAAGTCACCCTTATTTTGCAACGCATTACAAACACCCGTTTGTAAAGACTCAAGCACCCCTAAAGGTTGCAACTTTTGAGCAGCCCTAAACACCCCTGAAAACATAGCAAGTCAATAGTAGAAAAGAATGCATCAAAAGCACAATTTACAGACTACTCAATGTTTGTGCTAACATATAGCCTCATCAATAATTGGTGGCGAGGGAACGTGTGTACAAAAGGATTGTTTATAACTACCTTTATGCAGGTCTTTAACATCATGGTAACCTGGTGGGACAACCTTTTTACGTGGTGATCGAGTATATTTGAGCTTCACTTTCACGTTGTATTTCCTTGCATCATTCTCGTGGATGATCTGCAAATGATATCGAACCGCTTATTACAAATCTGCTTATAATCTGTTATTGCTAAGAGGCGTAAGCAAGATTATAGCCACGATACCAAACACCCTCACATAAGGTAGATTCCAGATTTTTAGTTGTTTTTTTAATGGCCAAAGTTATGTAGTTATATTCTCAAATGATATAAATAAATAAAGCATTACTGTTTCGACCCGTGCATACAAATTAACCGGTATTTACCCTTTTACCAAACCTGTCCATGTTGCCATTGTTTCAGCCTCGAGTAAAGCTGCTGAACTTTTTCGTAACTCGACAACCCTACCAATTTTCCACCTCCAACCAAGTTAATATATATATATAAGTAGGAAGTAAACCCCGTGGATAAATTTGCCAAAAGGTCGGAAACCATGGTTACCCCCCAAAAAAAGTAGACATACCTTTTTTTTCAGGTGCAACCAACTTTTTGCTAGCTCCAATCGTCGGGTGTAACATGCACAACACAAAGCGATTGTTCACGTCTAAAAGAAGCTAAGGTGGTAGCTAATACTATTGAGTTAGACAAAAAGTGACAATGGACTGTTCGCTTAAACTTCATAGGAATGTCTTAATCTCTCCGTCACTCAAAAGTACCAAATCTCTGTCGTTGCCGCTAAATCACTCGATCTCATACCTCTTTATTGTCGTCGCATAATGAGGGTACATTTGTAATTATATAAAGAAATTAGTAATACCCTTATCTCCTAATCGTAACTATAATTACAAAGTCGGATAAAAATATAAAAAAGGGATCTGATCCAAGATGGTGGTTGCAAGATGCTAACCCACTCTGAGATCATTACAATTAAAAAACAACATTATGTGCCATGTAATAGAATCAAACAACAACTGACTCGGCATATGGCTTAAATGTAACAATCCGCATTTTCATATCATTTTACGTCAATAAATATCAAACTATTTATTTTAAACATTTACGCGTTTACTTTTAATTTCGACCGTTTAGTTAAATCGAGTAAACTAAAAATCAACATTCAACGTAAACCGCCATCAAACAAATAAAAGTTCACGTCAAGCAAGTGTTATATAATTATTACGAAGATAATTTATAACTTTTCATATTTTATTTTTATTGGTTACGTAAAACGTTTACGTTTCGCAATACAATATATTTTTTCACGCATGTAAACCCATAAACCCATCTATACTTCAACAAATACCCACCATTATACCCAATACCCAAAAATTTAATCATTTCTACACAAATTAAATATCATGGCCGGTTACGCAACTAATAAACATAAGAAAGATATACAAAATACCACTTTGTAATCACCATGTGCTTAAGTACCATTTTCTTACATACAACATAGGGAAGAGAAGAGCACCATACACCTATTGTACCATTACCACTAAACCACTCCTAAATCCCTAGTTTCATAACATGGTTTATGTATTACTTGCACTATAAAAGGAGGTATAACGCAAGACTTATTCACACACATCTACTTGCAAAAATCAAACCTATTTCCCTTGTTTTCTATCCTCAACTCACGGCTCAATATTAACACCAAGATTGATCCATAGTTTTTATTTTAACAACCATACAAGTATACAAGTATTATTAGTGTTACTATATAAGGTATATCAAGGTTATTTCAAGACTTGGGTTTCATAGGATCTAGGGATTGTCAAGAGTGAAAAACTAGGGTTTTTAATAAAAAAAAAAAAAAAGAATTTCGGGCTGAAGAACTAGATTAGATTATGTTCATCATCTTCATTCATTCACTTAAGGTCCATTATAATCTCTAATCATTTATAATCATTACATTTTCAAATTTATATAATTGTTATATTGTTTATTCACCACCTAGCAATTATTTTATAAAGTTTATAAATATTACAAGACTATACATATTCAAGTAAACACATGTTCATCTAAAAATATATTGGCAAGCAGAAACACATTATATAATATCATACAAGTGTTTGGTTTTAATTATATTAATTATAGGTTGAGGTAAATATTGATGAAGACCATTTTTCTTTTGGCGGCTTTTGATTATAGTTTTAATGGACATAAATGTGAGGAGATAAAATAGTACATAAAATGTGTTAAAAATTAAAATTAGAGAACTTATAAATAATATAAAAACTATGCCAAAAGTTTATAAAACAAGTTTTATAAAACATTAATTCGGACAGTTTATATAATTAGTGTAAATACGATTTTTTATAAAATATTTATACCTAAGATTTAAATAGTACATTTCATAAGGATTCCGTGCATATAAGGAACTTGAAAAATAGAGCTATAACGAAGGAGTTATGAATTTTACTAGATTACGATAATTAAACATATAAAATTGTTTTTAATAAAATTAATTTAATAAAAACAAGTTACTGTTTCAAATCTGATAAAAATGTATAATATTTGTTTGTAAGATCATCTCAGTTAATAGGAAACCGTGGGTATAAAGAACACCAAAAACGGAATTAAAACGAAAGAGATACGATTTTTGCAAGATTAAATACATAAAAAATATTTTTATAAAAACAGTTTGATGTTATTGTTTCGGTACAGATTTTATAAAAATATGTGACTAGTTTACTTTGATAGATTATCTCGTCATGATTTCGTACATATAAAGAACATGTAAAACGGAGCTAAAACGAGTAAATTATGAATTTATAAAGATTTAAGTACACTATTTTTATTTTCTGCATTTACATAAAATTTACTAAAGCTGTTAGAAAATATAAAACAGAGGTTTACGAGTGTTTTCGGGTCCGTTTGGGCTATAAAAACATTAAGAAACAATGTAGTACTACATATATAATATTTATACATGTTTTTAACTTTATAAATATTATTTTCTAAAACAATTAAACTATTTATATAATATTATTTTATAAACAATAAAAATATTAAATCAAGAATTATTAACAAATAATCAATTATTGGACAAGGATAATATTTTTACAGATCAAATATTTGGACACTTATTTAACAAGTACGATTTAAATATGGTTTTAACTTTTATAAATTAAACAAAAACTAGTAGGTGGTGATATAACTCTATAATTTATAATGTTGTATTTATAATAAATACACTATACTCATACGACGTATAATTAATTAGGTTGCATTCCGGATCGTTTGTGACGATTACTTTGTTGATTTTGCGATAATCACTACTTTCACTAGAGGTGAGTTTATAGCCCCATTTTCACTTGTTTTACAAATACTTTACAAATCTCGGGGGAGAATACATGCTCATTACAAACTCGTTTACAAATTCGATTACATATTCATTTACATATCTCGCGGAGGGATACATTGCTCATTTTATAAAAGGACACAAGTACAACACTTCTCATTGTTACATTAATTACGTAGCGTGCCTAAGTAACAAGAACCCACACTGCCCATTATCATGAACTGATAATTTACATTGTAAGCGCGAGTGTGTTTATAAATTAGATCTAATTATGGGATTGACAACCCCGTTACGTGAAGTAGCGCTCACTGGTTCGACGGATTGAACTAACAGACGTATATCATGTCGGATTTAGGATGTTACGGGTTGACATCTACACGGGGCATTCACTGACAATAAATTGCATTACATACATTCGTAAACATCAGTTTTCATGATCTATATGCAGACCGTAATTACATTTTTATGATAGTGTATGTGTTACTGTAACACCCCCAAAAATGGGTCACAGCGAAATAAGGATCCTGGGCGAGTTCCTTCAAGGTACAACAGCACAAGATTATATATAAGACGACACAAAAAGTCGTCTTAATCGATACATTGGATTTAATTAAAAGACATAATTACCAAAAGCATAAAGCTTAACTTGTTCCTTGTATTAATAGGTTACAAAAGACAGACAGAAACATTTCGCTAACAATATTATGACACATACATCTTTAAGTGATGCAATCCAAAAGTGTTAATCCAAGCATCCTTGGCACCTCGGTCCATTGACCTCATAAAAACAATGCTTAAAAACGTCAACAAAAAATATTGGTGAATTCATAGGTTTATGTAAATTAAATTAAGGCAGGACCGATCAAACTTTCCGAGATGTTACAACATAATGCCAACAATCACAAAACCGAGACTTACTGGTGCACAAATCCATGACACTGAAGCTCAACAAATATTGCTATTTTTAGCATTATTTTGCCCGTCGATGTTTGTAACACCGTCAACATCCAAGACCACATGTCAACTGTTCGTTCCCGGGAACTTAATCACCCAAACGGGAGGTTAATCCCAATAGATCATTTATAAACATTCGCGCTCACATAATTGTAATTACAACTACACATCTAAAAGCAATTGACAATTCATGATAAATGGGCTCAGGAGGGTTATCGCTACTTAGGCAAACACATAAACAATAAATTATCTAAAAACACTTTGCGTCCAAGTTTATTATAACAGAAGCATGTTTTCACCCCAAATTGTAAATCATAAAAACCGGTAAAAGTGGGGCTAAGAAACTCACCTTGAGTTCTATAATCAAATATCACAGATATTGCGTCACCGCAACTCTCATACCCATCCGAAAGAGCCTCAATATAAACACCCCTAGTATTATAGCACTTTGATAACCACGTAATATTCTATATAGCACAATCACCATCTAAACGTTTGAGTGAAAACATATTTATAATTGTAAAACATTTATAAATATCTAGAATACAGAAATTATAGTTATTCCTGGTAGGGTATTAGTTACTCCTGGTAGTGTTGTTACTACTGGTAGTGTTGTTACTACTGGTAGTGTTGTTACTACTGGTAGTGTTGTTACTACTGGTAGTGTTGTTACTACTGGTAGTGTTGTTATTTTCTAAGTCTGACCCGACTATAATGACCCACTAAATCACATTTTCATGACTCGGGTTCTAAAGAGAATTTATGCGAAACGATATTTTGAACAACTTTCCAGTTCTGTCCGAGACCCGAAACTCGACCGAAATGGGCGAAAAAGCACTCGCATCAGATCTGATGCAGTGTATTAATTACCAAAAAGCCAGATTTTGCCCCCGCCTTACGACCCGTTATCACTCGCTTTTAGACTTAAAGAACCTCGCGGGGAAGTAAAACGGACTCGAAAGTGCCGCAAATACCATCTTAAAATCCTGACAGAAACCACTAACTTAACAAATGCTGGATTTTTATACCTCGAATATATACCTCGTTTTCGCTCTAACGTTTTCGTTATAAATCCGTTTGACAAGTTTCTTACCTTTTCAGAATCGTCATGAGGCGTATTATTTTTATATGAGGTTAAACCCACTGTATGAAATTCGAATTAACACAGCCCTTTAATTATCAAAATGTATTCATTTATAAAAAGCTTGTTTTATTAACTTTATAAACCCTAATTTATACTTAAACATGTTTATACTTAAACCATATGTTAAAACACTTATACATCCCTTTTAACATAATATTATTATCCATATGACATGTAAATAAGTGTACAAAACCATGATCATAAGTAAATATTCATTTTACATATTCAAAAGTACCCTAAATGGTGATTTAGCTTAATATAACATATGAACACATAAAATCTTAGTTATGAAATGATTAAGCTTTATATATAACCTTGTGTGGATGAGTAGAGATGAGAATAACAATCACACCCTTGTGATTAACAACCTTGGCTTGAAAATATAAGGTGAAAACCTTAATTTTTTTTTTCCCAAGAAACTCTTTCTTCCTTTTCTGATTCCTTCCTATGCAAATGGTTAACCAACTCTTGAAACCTTCTTAGAATACCTAGATATGATGTATGTTATGACTTGTAAAATAATAAAAATTCAGCTATGTATTAGTTGACAGGGATTTGAGCCGTGGCATGTATAAGAGAAATGGGAGAGTTTTTGTGATTTTTGTATAATGAAATGAAGAGTGTGAGTCCTTGGCTCATCACAAGCATGTATTTAACATACTACTTGGAATATAATTTGAATATTATGGTGTCTAGTGGAAAGTATACAAGGTGGCAAGGCTTGGAAGATAAGAAGAAGAAAACTAGGCTTTAAAAGTGCCTAGTCATGGTTCAAGTTGGGGTGTGATGACTAGATGCATGTATGGAGATATTTGTGAAGTTTCCTTGGTCTTATCTTGGCTTCCTAGTCATATGTTACACGAAATCATATGCAGTGGGAGATTGGATAAGTCCTTTGATCTTACTTATGTATAAATGTGTTATATGAGGTTTTATAATATCTAGATATTTATAATATCTAGATATTTAGGGCAAGTTGATATCTCTTGGTCCTATCTTGAAAATTTCGGCCACATAGGCTCCCATGTGATGTTATATTGATTATTTTGGGTATTGGGTATAATCGTGGGTATTCGTTTAAGCGTAGTTAGGTTTTGGTGCTTCCGGGAATGCCGAAACGCGTTTTATCGCGAAACGTAAGCATTTTACGTAGCCAATAAAAATAAGATGAACAAAGTTATTAATTATCCTCTAAATAATCATATAACACTTGTTTGATGTAAACATTTAATTGTTTAATGCCCGTTTACATTGAATGATCATTTTTAGTTTACGCGATTTAACTTAACGTTTACGGTTTAAGAGCAAACGCGTACAATACTAAAAATAATTGGTGACTTTATTAACGTCGTACATTGTCCTAAAACACGAGGTGTTATAGTCTCCCCCGGTTAGCTGAGCCTTGTCCTCAAGGCTTAAGACGCAGCACTTGACGACGGCCCGGTCTTTGAGAACAGATGTGGGTATTTCTTCCGGAATTGATCCTCGCGTTCCCACGTAAACTCAGGACCTCTCTTGGAGTTCCATCGAACCTTGACTAATGGGATACGGCTTCGCTTCAACCGTTTAACTTCACGATCTGTGATCTCTATAGGTTCCTCGACAAACTGAAGCTTGTCATCAAAATGAAGTCCATCCAACGGAACGGCTAAGGGTTCGTCGGCATGACACTTCTTTAAGTTGGACATGTGAAATGTATTATGAACTCTGCTCAGCTCCTCAGGAAGCTCGAGCTTGTATGCAACGTCTCCAACCCTTTTTATTACCTTGAAGGGTCCAACAAACCTAGGATTTAATTTCCCCCGTTTGCCAAAACGTACTACCCCTTTCCAAGGCGAAACTTTAAGCATCACTTTATCTCCAACCTCAAACTCCATCGGCTTACGCTTCAAATCAGCGTAGCTCTTTTGCCTATCATGAGCGGCTTGCATCCTTTGCTTAACTTGAATGATTTTCTCGGTCGTCTCTTGAACTATCTCTGGACCGGTGAGTTAAACTTCTCCAACCTCAGCCCAACAAACAGGCGAACGACATTTTCTACCGTAAAGTGCCTCAAAGGGTGCAGCCTTAATGCTAGCATGATAACTGTTATTGTATGAAAACTCGACCAATGGCAAATGTTTAACCCAACCATTTCCCAAAGTCGATCACACAAGCACGAAGCATAACTGCGAGAGTTTGAATGGTTCTCTCCGCTTGCGTCAGTTTGCGGATGATATGTCGTACTCATATCTAAACTTGTACCCAAAGCTTTCTGAAGTGACCTCCAAAAATTTGATGCGAACCTAGGGTCACGATCACAAATAATCGAGACCGGTATTCCATGCCTCGTTACTACTTCCTTTAGGTACATTCTTGCCAGTTTCTCCAGGGGGTCAGTTTCCCTCATGGGTATAAAAATTGCAGACTTTGTAAGTCGGTCAACGATCACCCAAATGGTATCGTACCCTTGTGATGACTTAGGAAGCTTCGTGACAAAATCCATCATGATATTGTCCCACTTCCATTGAGGCATCTCGGGTTGTACCAACAAACCCGATTGTCTCTGATGTTCGGCCTTGACCTTAGCACAGGTCAAGCACTTGCTAACATAGGTGGCGATGTCGGCTTTCATATTGGGCCACCAATATAGCTTCTTTACGTCTTGATACATTTTCTCGGAACCTGGATGGATAGAATACTTTGATTTGTGGGACTCGTGCATGATCACAGTCCGCAAATCACCATAACAAGGTAACCAACTCCTGCCATTGAGGCATAGGGTTCCATCCGTACGAGGTTCCAACTTTTCCGTCCTAATTGCCTCTGGAAATTTGGCATTTTCAATCAGCATACCTCCAACATCCTCACTCTTGATGTTTTCTGGTTTCCGTGCTTCAGTCTGAGCATTCAAGATTTGCTTAGGAAGATCCAAGCTAATAGTCATGACTAAAGCTCGAACTCTTAACGGTGGTTCTCGTTCTTTCCTGCTCAAAGCATCAGCAACGACATTTGCTTTCCCTGGGTGATAACGAATATCGCAATCGTAATCACTAAGCAACTCTAACCATCGGCGTTGTCTCATGTTCAGTTCCTTCTGATCAAGAATGTGTTGTAAGCTCTTATGATCAGTGAACACTGTACACTTGGTTCCATACAGATAGTGCCTCCAAATCTTTAGAGCGAACACTACTGCTCCAAGTTCCAGATCATGAGTAGTATAGTTCTTCTCATGGATCTTTAACTGGCGTGATGCATAAGAAATAACCTTTTCCCTTTGCATCAACACAGCGCCTAAACCCTTGATCGAAGCATCGCAGTATACGATAAAATCTTCGCTTCCTTCGGGTAAAGCCAGAATTGGTGCACTACACAACTTCTGCTTCAATAACTGGAACGCTGCTTCTTGTTTGTCACCCCACTCAAACTTGACCTTCTTTTGAGTGAGCTTGGTCATTGGTTTGGCGATTTTTGAAAACCCTTCAATGAATCATCGATAATACCCAGCAAGACCTAAAAACTGACGAATCTCCGTTGGTGTCTTAGGAGATGCCCAATCTTTAACGGATTCGATCTTGGCTGGATCCACATGAATGCCTTTATTATCAATCACGTGACCGAGGAACTGTACTTTGGGAATCCAAAATTCACACTTGGAAAATTTTGCATACAACTCCTCTTTCTTCAACAACTCCAATATTATCTTCAGATTGCCTCGTGCACTTTTCTTGTTCTTCGAATATATCAGAATATCGTCAATAAAGACAATTACGAATTTATCCAGATAAGGTTTGCACACTCGGTTCATGAGGTCCATAAACACAGCAGGTGCGTTGGTCAAACCAAACGGCATAACTTGGAATTCATAATGTCCATATCGAGTTCTGAAGGCAGTCTTCGAGATGTCTTCCTCTCGAACCCTCAATTGGTGATAACCTGACCTTAGGTCGATCTTCGAGTAGACACTCGACCCTTGAAGTTGATCGAATAAATCATCAATTCTGGGGAGTGGATAACGGTTCTTCACTGTCAGTTTGTTTAATTCCCGATAGTCAATGCACATCCGGAATGATCCATCCTTCTTCTTGACAAACAAGACCGGAGCTCCCCAAGGTGAGGAACTGGGTCTTATAAAGCCTTTGTCGGATAGCTCTTTCAGTTGCTCAGATAACTCTTTCATTTCGGAAGGCGCCAATCGATAAGGTGCCCGTGCTACAGGTGCAGCACCAGGTACCAAATCAATTTGAAACTCCACTTGTCGAGTCGGAGGAAGACCCGGCAAGTCCTCAGGAAATACTTCAGGAAAATCTTTAACTATCGGTACGTCCTCAAGTCGCTTCTTCTCTGACTTGTCTTCAATCTCCTTTGTAGTAACATGTGCCAAAAAGACGTGAGATCCTTTTAGCAGATACTTTTGAACCTTGGTACACGAGATGACGTTTAGGCGCGTCCTGTGTCCTTCACTACATCCGTCACCGCGAACGATTAGGATTTCGCTCCCGGAGGGGATACGAACAATCTTCTTAGCACAGTCGATAACGGCACTTGTATTTTGACAACCATCATGCCAATTATGACGTCGAAACTACCCATCTCTACCGGCATTAGGTTGATGTTGAACGGATGGTTTAAAAAGTTTAACGTACAACCCATCAATATAGTATTTACTCCAATTATCCTACCGTCAGCTAACTCAACGTTATAACCATGATCTAGTGTATTGGGGACGATATCAAGCAAAGTACTAAATGCAGTAGATACGAAACTCCTATCGGCACCAGTATCAAATAAGATTAAGCATCAACGGTTGTTCAAGAAAGGAACGTACCCGCAACTACAGTAGTCTGGGTTGCCCCCGCATTTCCACCGCATACACCTTTGCTGGAGCCTGTATTTTTTTTTTTCCCAGCTTGATTACCACGATCATTGTTGTTCAGTTTCGGGCAGTTTCTTTTAAAGTGGCCTTGAGCTCCACACTCAAAGCAACCATTGCCCTGCTGATTATTGTTGTTGTTGTTACGGTAGTTGTTGTTGTTGTTGTTGTTACGGTTGTTGTTGTTGTTGTTAGCAGGCCGTATCCTACAGTCCCTGGCCAGATGGCCAACCCTATTGCAGTTACTGCACCTAGGCGGACAAGGACCTGCTTCATGATGGCAATTACACTTGGCACATAGAGGCTTAGACCCTTCGTATGGCTTTCTGTCACTATTGCCTGCAGCATAGGCCTGGCCTGTGTTCTGCCTCCTATTCTGCTGTTGTTGGTTTTGATTGTTCTGGGGAAGATCATCATACTTTCTTTTCCTTTCTGCCTGACGTTCAGCATAGGCATGGGTCTTATCCTCCATCAACTCAGTTGTAAACTCAATAACTTCTTGCATGGTCTTCGACTTTGATGCCTTTACACTGCCAAGTATCATATCGGCAATCCACCCGATATAACTTTTCCAATCTTGTCTACCCTCTTCTGGGAACATCTGGGAAAACATCAAGGCTAGTTGTTGAAATCGTCGATTATAGGCCACCCCCACATCGTGCCCTTACCTAAGGTTCCACATTTTCATTTTCAATCTCTTGATCTCACCCCTCGGGCAGTATTTATCAGTCATCATTTTCTTCAGTGCTGCCCATGGCATGGCATGAGCTACTTCTGGAGTGGTGGTCTTAACATAGGAATTCCACCATGTAAGAGCATCGTCTTGCAGAGTGCAAGTCGCGAATTTGACTTGGCTAGTTGCTGTACAATTGCTAATGCTAAAAACAGATTCCATTTTCTCAAACCATCGAGTGAGTCCGACGACTCCCTCAGTGCCTTTGAAGTCCAAAGGTTTGCATTTTAAGAATTCAGAGTAAGAGCATTCGCGAGCAGCTTGTGCTGGCCTTGGTACTGAACCATTGCTGTCGTAGCCATTCCTAACTCTGCTTGCTTCTGCTTCAGCCATTGCAGCAGCAACTCCTTGATTAATTAAGGCCTGAAGTTGTGCCTCAGTAACAGTTGTGGTTGTTGCATTTGGGGCTGGTGTAACTGGTGGGACTCGGGTTGATCTTGTGGCTCTTTTTGGTGCCATCTTCTTAAATCACAAGAAAATACAATACCCGTTAGATTTCAATACAATCATAACGTAACATAACATATGCATCGTAAATAAGATCACATCGCACTGTGACCAGCAAAAATAACTTATAAGAGTATATTATATAAGGCTCTTATTGTAATATACGTAATATATCATAACCACGTATATTAATTATGAATGCATCTAGTCCCACTAATGCAACAGCTAGTGTGTCCCATAAAAACCCTTTTTATGAATGCAATGTTTGAAAATGGTTATAGTCCAGCAAAAACATTTTGACCTGGTTCTCTATAACCTTGGCTCTTGATACCAATCTGTAACACCCCCAAAATGGGTCGCAGCGGAATAAGGATCCGGGGCGTGTTACTTCAAGATCAACAGCACAAGATATATATAAGAACGACACAAAAAAGTCGTTTAAATATGATACATTTGAATTTAATTCAAAAGACATATTACAAAAGCTATAGCTTCACTTGTTCCTTGATTAGAAATTACAAAAGATGACATAGATTTCCCAAAATATGATATAAAAGTCTTTAAGCGTGCAATCCAAAACGTAACCCCAATGCCATCCTTGGCACCTCGTGCCTATTGACCTCTGAAAACATGCTTAAAACGTCACAAGAAATGTTGGTGAATTCATAGGTTTTATGTAATTTAAATTATCAGATCGCAAGACTTTCCCGTGATGTTACAACATATCAAACAATACACAAAACCAGATATACATTAACACTAAGCTCATGACACTGAAGCTCGACAGTCTTGTTCGCAAATTATTGCTACTCAGCCCGAAATGATGTTCTAACCCGAAACATCTCTGATTCGACATGCTATAACGTTCGTTCTCGGTGATAGCTAGTCACCCGAACGGGACGGTCGTTTCCCAAATAGATCTATTATCTAACAATCGCGCTCACACATGTAATTCCAACTACATCTATGCAATTGACAGTTCCATGATAATTGGCTTAACTTGGGTTATCGCAACTTAGGCAAACATGAAATCAAATGCAAAATATCCACTTGCCGTCCAATTTGTAAAACAAAGCATGTTTCCACCCCAAATAATAGTAAATCAGTAAAACTGTAAAAAGTGTAGGGCTATGAACTCACCTCAAGTGAGTGATCTGATAATTTATATCAAGTGTGGGAATGCTTCACGATTATTCCCGAATGCAACCTAATTCAATATAGGTCGTATAAGTACCGAGTACTTTAATTAATAACATTATATAATCCTATAGTTGTTACATCGTACTATCGTTCGGGCTATCATAATTAAAGAGGTCATGACATGACGTACGAGGAGTTAGGACACTTTAAATCGTAAATCCAACAACTCGTCGATACGCCATCCGAAGAGGCCTCATTATGAAACTCCCTAGTAATATAGTACTTTGATAACCACATAATATTCTATATAGCTCAATCACCAACTAATGGTTTTGGTAAAATTGTGTTTAATAAGTTAAAACGTTTATAATTACCGTTTTAGTAAAACTAGCATAACTTTTGCGTTTTAAGCCCGATTTTGACGTTTCTTATGCCCACGTCTTCGTAGTAAGACGAGTGATCAAAATATTACATTTTCAAGTTTTTGATATTCTGCGATGAATAGTGTTTTTACTGTTCACGACAGCTCCTTACTCGTTTTAGGGTTTTAATTAGCGTAAACTTGTAATCGTAATAACTTATTCGTTTTAATCCCGATTTTAGTGATTCCTTCGAGTACGTCTTTGTTATTAAAAGATGTATTATATTTTATAAAGTTGGGTCCGCTGATGAATAGTACTTTTACTGTTCATAGTTTATAAAATTACTTTTATAAACTTTAATTATCGAAAATGTCGTAGTTTATTCGTTATAGTTCCGTTTTTAGCGATTCTTTCGAGTACGATCTCGTAATTAAAAGTTATATCATATTTTTGATGTTTTAAAAATATGAGTTGCTGTAATGAATAGTACTTTTTATAAAAATAGTTTTATAAAAGTATTTCTCGTCGTAAAATCGTAATTAACGTATCTTTTTCGTTATAAATCGGTTTTTCGAGTTTCTTATCATTTTGGAATCGTTATAAGGCGTATTATTTTTATAAAATATCTAACCTACTGTATGAATTTCGAAACAAAACTCACTTTTATACATTTATGCATATTTTTAATCACAACCTTTTTAAGTAAACTTTAAAACCCTAATTTATACTTAAACATGTTTATACTTAAACGACACGTTAACATACTTTTACATCTATTTTTCCATGATATATATGACCATATGACATACGAAAAAGTGTGTAAACTCATATACATAAGTAAGAACTCTTTTTACATATTCAAAAGTCCTTAGTGGTGATTTAGCCGTATATAACATATAACACATAAAATAATGATAATAAAAAGTATAAAGGAATTTAGAAGACCTTAGGGATGATGTATGAGATGAGAAATAAATGCTAAACCCGTGTTTAGATTCAAAACCAAAGCTTACACAATAAAAACCCTAGCTTTCCAAGATAAAACCCTATCTTCACTTTTCTTGATTAATACTTGAAAAAGGTAATCCAATGCTTGGAAACACCTTAGAATATCTTAAGATGGATGTATATAGGAGTGTATGGGTTGTATAAAAATTGCTATGGATTTGGTTGTATGCTTGCTTGATGCCGTGAGCTAAAGGGAGCCAAAAAGGGGATGTTTGTTGAATTTTTAGCTAAGAGTTCATGTATATGTGTTATATCTTTCATGAATACATGTATATAAAGAGTAAGTCTAGTCAAAGGACAAGGTATGGTGCAAGAGATGGTCATTGGTCAAGGTAAGCTAGGTATGGTGTTGCAATAATGAAGTATGGTTAGGACATGATGAAGTATGGTATGCATTTAAAGAAGTATGGTGTCACTTTGACCAAAGGAAGTGTTTTGTTATATTTCTTGTACACAATGCAAGATTTTCGGTAATACATAAGATGTGGATGATATATTTTGTAACTTTTATATATTGGGTATAAAAGTGGGTATTTGTTGAAGCGTAGAAAAGTTTTTGTGGCTCCGGGAGTGCCTAAACGCAATTTATCGCGAAACGTATACACTATACGTATCCGATAAAAATAAAATGAACAAAGTTAATAATTATCCTCAAAATAATTATATAACCCTTGCTTGATGTAAATAACAGTTACTAGTCTGATATGTCATAGTATCACATAATATAGCCAAATGCCGATAATTGACATAGGATCCATCAAAAGAAATTACCACTCGATGCTCATCAAGCAACGACATTCGAACAACTTCTATCACAAGGACTTCAATAACTCCAATCTGATGATTACTGGGTGTTCTCAAAGCATCGAAATACTCATGAGTCATTTACTCATTTTAATCATCTCTGTAATGTAGTTCCTTATTGCTTTCAGGTAGTAAGCCAAATGACATATTTCATGCTATCAGATAGTTGCAGACATATATATGTGTTTCCTAGATTTGACTGCCTACTGAGTAAACATATTCCTTAATTAACCCATCTATAAGTAAGTGGGTCATAATGTCATCTATAGAAGTTGGTATTTGTTACTTGTTAGTGTTTATTTTAGACATGTCATCTTTACCTGTGCCAATCCAAACGCCCCCTTATAATACACACAATGAGTATTATTAGTGCATCATCCATTTGAAATACTTTAGTGCATCTATTTGAGGTAAATTAGTGCATCCATTTGAGGTAATTTAGTGCGTCTGTTTGTATCATAGTAGGGCATCCAAATATCATGTCCTAGAGGATTAGAGGATTAGAGCATCAATGAGTATTATTAGGGCATCAATGAGTATTATTAGCGTGAATTATTAGGGCATATGGGTCAAAACAGGTCATTTTGGGTACAACTGGTAAAATCATTTTTGATCATCTATCATGTAGCATTTTTCTTGGTTTAGACCATAATCCAACTTGAACTGAATCATGTGCTGCCTGATGACCATCAAATCAAAGTTTAAAAGGTTATGCTGATGATAATTCTAGAAGACGAGTACAAGAGCCAATAGTGGTACATCAAAATTTGATGCGACTGCCGTGTACATGGAGTGTCAAGGCTATAATACTCTTGAGATTGTAATCTAATATCTTTTTTATATATGAAGATTTTTGTTAATTCTCTACACGTAGAACATGTTATTCGAGCGCTATACTTATAATGTTATTGTATTTGATAGCACTTACATAGTTGGGCATCCATGTGTATGTTTAGTGCATCTTTAGAAATTGGGCATCCATTTGTATATATATATCGATTAACATATTATTAGGGCATCGATGAGCATATTATTAGGGTATTTTTTGTAGAATCTTATCAAACCCAATCACCAATCACACCATCAATCTTAAAAATTTCAAGAAAATAAAAGAAAGCAATTTTTACTATGAAATATGCAACATGTCTAATACAACAAATATATACTGTTGTAATCTAATATCTTTTTATGGGTCCTAAATCTATGCTATCCGAGTAGTGGGTTTTTTCACTGTTATCATCGTCACTTTTTATAACAAAAGGAGGTATGCGATCAGTTGTTATGTCAGTAAAATCTATGTGTTTGAACATTTCCATTTTGTGAGACATTTTAAACATGATCTTTTCCTTATCTTTTTCAAACACGAATGTTCCTTCCTTCGCATCGTACACGAGCCTGGTCGTTTCCACAAACGGTTTTCCGAATACCACTAAACCTAGGTCATGATCTATGACACTAATGGTATCCTCAAGCACCATGAAATCGCATTTGTAAGTGAAGTTCCCAATAAAAACTTTTAACCCCCTAACTCTCCCCACAAAATTGTAAATTTTCTTAGGGTTTGACGGTTTCCTTCTTGGTTCCAACCTATTACTCATGATCCAATTATAATGAATTCTGGACATTAAATTGACCGGTGATTCTACATCTAAATATGCTTGCTTTTTATCAAAGTAACCAATCATGCAAGAAAATTTTACGTTATTCAAGTTCCCGGTCTGTTAGCCTTAAAATATTAAGTCGAACAATGAAGTTCGTTCATTATGAATATTAGGTCTCGGTCTTTATTTCATTTATGTTGTAATAGGCTAAAAGGGTAAACGGGCTTGTGAACGTAATCTAAGCTTGTACTAGTTCCGGACTAAAGTCCATTGTAATCCCAAGCCCGGCCCAAGTCAAACACCATTCGGCCCAACAAAGCCCATGTGATGTAAGTATAAATACATCTCTCCAAGTGTGGAGAGGGTGTTGGTTCATTTTTATTTTTCACACATACTAGTAAATCAACCACTCTTTTCTTCTCTCTTTATTTCTCTCTCTAACTTCTCTCTAAAATTCTTATCATTCTTCTTATCTATTTTTCTTGGTATCCATGGTGAAGTGAAGGTGATTTTGGGTTACCAACATTTGGTATCACTCACCACGGGTGGGTTTAGTGGTTTCGTTGTGATTGTATTGAGCTTATTATCATTCGGATTATTTTTGCTTATTGTCTAGCTTATTTGCTTAATGTTTAGATAAGTTTGTTTTGTTTATCTATTTACTGATTTAAAATTTCATTTTTTTTCAAACTTGTTAAACTAGTTGGGCTGGTTTACTCGGTGGGCTAATGAAGTTGTTTTTATATCATTAAAACTGTTTTTTTTCAAAATTAGTGTTCTGAGTTTTATTTTGGTTTAGAAAGTTTGATTTGTCTTCAATTTAAAAATGTCATTTGTTTTGTCGTTTACTCATTTGTTTCATCTCAATTTTGAATCTCAAAATAGTTTTGTGGTTAGCTTTTTTTTTTCTTTCTTTATTTCTCCTTTTAGCTTCATCTTTTTAAGTTTTAATAGCTTAGTCTTGTTCTATATCAAGAGCTCATACCGTTGCTTATTTATACCTTATTTGATGTTTTCTTCATGGCTTATTTGTGTTAAGATAGCATATTACAAGCGTATTTTGTTGAGCTTATCTATCTTTGTGGTCCAACGGTTGAAAAAAAAGAGACCAAGATCCATCATTTTAGCTAGAAAGGACGTACGGTTTGGAGTTTAGCAAAAGAAGAAGACGCAAGGACGATAATGACAACCGATCTACTCATCACGTTTTGAGAACTGAACTAATGAACCAAACTAATGCCCCGAACTAGTGCCCCGAACTAGCGCACAGAACTAGAGACCACCGATCTAGACATCTTTTAGAGGAACCGATCTAGACATCTTTTAGACAAACTGATCTAGACATTTTTTCAGACAAACCGATCTTGACATTTTTTCAGACGAACCGATCTAGACATTTTTCAAGATCGAACCGATCTATACACAAGGACTACAGAACCGATCTACCACTCAAACAAGGGCAAAATCTATACGTTTTAAGTAATTTTCGGGTTTTCAGTTTCGAGTGACGGTTAACTTCAGGACGTTTAACTTATACCATCGTGATCGTGACATCTTTTCGATCAACGTGGTATATTTGTTTTTCACCGAAAATAACCGAACGAGTTTAAAAGATCAAAATTGCAATCGTTTATTAACCTTAATTTCTTTTAAACAAGCATGGAAATGTTTTTGGAGGGAAATTCATGTTTTAATTAATTTGTTTTGGAGATTGACGCATGCAGTCCTCGAGAGTTTACTCCTATTTCATAATTAGTCCTTTGTTACTACTTAACCCTCAAAGTTAAAACTCTCTTGCACCACTGGTCCTTAATTGCTACAAAACAGCTAGTTAGTCATCCAAAGTGAATTGTAATTGCACCGTTAGTCCTTATTTACGTTTTAATCAACTGGTACTTGTTTTAAGTTCAACATTTGTGCACCGTTCATCGTTTTAAGCTCATTTTTGGCCAACAAAAGCTCAAGTTCTTAAATTTCAACAACGATTTCAACCACAATTAATCATTGTTTCATGGTTTTTTCTTGATTTTGTAAAATCCCGTAAAAGATTCCATTTCTTTTCACAGTTTAAATCATAGATTTGTAAAATCCCGTGAACGTTAATTGATTTTAATCCACAACAACAATCACTTTACCTACTTAAGATCCTATAAATCATTTTCACTTCACAATTCACGATAAAATGGAAACGAAAGATACTTTATCTTCGTGTTCTAATTCGGAAGAACAACAAATGCAACAAATTCAAGACAAAGCAAAAGAAAGTTGCATGGTATCTTTTCGACGACTTCATTCACACCTCAAGCTTCTTTCAAACAACAACTTAAAAGGAACTCGAACCGAGTCTGGATTCAAACGTGCATTTGCGACACTCTTTCGTCAAGATGTAGAGACTTTCACAGGCACAATGTTCCTAAACAAAGATCAATTAGAAAAGCAACTTGACAACGAAGAATTTCAAGAGATTAGATCCATAGCTGATTTTAAAGTACTCGAGACACAGTTTTAGATGTTCATTAAGTCACGGATTTATTTAGATGATGAATATGTTGTAATGACACGCAACTACTTCCTACAATACACTCAACTCGAGATTCTAGAATTCCGTGATACACTGATCCAACATATGGAATCTGTTAAGAAGTTGATTGATAAAAGAGCACTACATAAAAGGGAGTATGACAGCCGGGTAAATAAAAGACAGATGCAGACAACAGAAGAAAAGATTGATACAAGTAATGCATTGGATGCTAGTTTGGTTGACACAGAAAGTAGTGGGACGGAATAAAAAGAGCAGGATACAAGCAACAGATCAAGGAATGATGCACATGTTAAGGATGCAGATATCAGACCCATATATGATGAAGAGCCAATGGATAAGGTACAATCAACTGCTGAAATCAATGTCTTTACTACAAGACAACAACATACTGAGCAACCTGAATTCAATAATGAAGGAGAGGTTGACCAGAATGCTGAACAATGTCATGACACATGTCCTTTGCCCGCTAAATTAACTGATAACCAGACAACTGAACTCTTAAATCAATCTCTCGAATATGAAAATATTTGTCACAAAAAGACCGTTGCCCAATTTCAAAAAGATTTTTAAGAATGGAAGCACATTATGTTAATCTTGAACTTAAATATCAAAATCAAGCTTTAAAAGAAGGGCAACATGGTCCATTTTTGAAAGTAAAAAGTAATGAAGCCAAGATTAAACATGACATAGATGTAATTGAAACAATAAACATCGAACTGGAACATAAAGTGGCTAAATTACTTAAGGAAAAGGACACTTTGAAAAGGCATTACAAAGAACTGTCTGATTCTATCAAGAAACCGAGAGCTAAGACTATAGAACACACAACTTCTTAGATTGCTCAAAATGCTGAGTTCAAAGCTCAACTTCAGGAAAAGGATTTGCAATTGCAACATTAAAAAATGAGTTAAGAAAATTAACAGGAAATAGTGTGAATAATAAGTTTGCAAAATCATCAATCTTAGGGAAACCGGTTTTACAACCACATAGAAACCAATCAGCTGTTAGAAAACCGACTGCGTTTAAGTCTAAACGACCTAGAATTTCAAAGCCACGGTTTGCCTCCCAAGTTGATGTCAATAACGATTTGTCAAAACTAGTCACTACACATTATTTGCCTAAGGAAAGAGAATCTGCTGTTGTAAAACCTTATCACGTGATTGCATCTAGCGAATCTAGGACTAGTTCAAAGAACATGCCAATATTTAGTTTAAATGATATGGCTCATAATCACTATCTAGAGGAAGCTAAGAAAAAGACATAAGAACGCGGTAGGAATTCAAGACTTAGTGTTATGCCTTCTGCTAAATCACAAAGCACAGCTAATGGTAGCAAACCAAAACCTAGGAGCAATACTCAAACATCTAGAAATTAGCCTACATCCAAGAATAGTTTTGTAACGACAAAGACTGTGCCCATAGCAGAACACTTTAGGAATTCTAGAAATTTTTTTGACTCCAAACATTTTGTTTGCTCGACATGTCAGAACTGTGTCTTTAATGCAAATCATGATACCTGTGTAACGAAATTCCTGAATGAGGTCAACTCACGTGCTAAGGTTTCATCCAATAAGACAACGAACAAAAACAAATCCATAGAGCAAATAAGTGTTGCAAAGAAACCAGAAAGAAAGATCTCAAAAGGACAAGGTTTTCAATCAAAAAGACGTTGTGCATGAGAAAACAATGACTTATAGATCTTGTCTTAGGTGGAAACCGACGGGTAAAATTTTCAAGACAGTTGGTCTTAGGTGGGTTCCTACTGGAAAGATATTCACATCTAGCACAACCAAGGTTGACAGTGAACCCGCAAATAGTTTAGATGAAGATATCACTAACCAATATGAATACGAACAAACTCTTGATGTCAGTGCAGGTACTCTTAACTTAAATGCAGGTACATCTTTCAATCCTAAAAAGGAAGGACTCAGAGTTTGGTTGCTAAAAAGACTGATACCTCATAAACCAGGGCTTCAAGGAATTCTGATCTGATGAACAAGCAATGACTTCTGATCATAACAGTTTAGAACTTAGAATTCACGACCACAACAATAAACCATCTAGTTCAAAGCTGGTTCCAAAAGTTTTTCCTTCAGCAGATACAACAACTCTGACATAAAAAGAGTTGGATCTTCTATCCGGTCCTTTGTACGATGAATTTTTCACTGCAGGTACTTCAAGTGTCAGCAAATCTTCTTCTCCCACCGACAATTCTAAACAACAAGATACACCACCGTCAGCGACTGCTCAATCTACAACAGAACTAATCACTCCAACTACAACAATCACTGTTGAGGACAACATGTACATATTTAAAAAAAAGAAAAATATAAAAAATATAAAATTTCAAAAACAAATTACAAAATCAAAAAATCAAAAATTTCCAAAAATAATCTTCTCGGCATGTCTTTTAGAATCGATAATATTTACCTACCTAGAAATGTTGATTAACATCGACACGGGCGTGTAAATGAAGTTCGAGCAAGAGTTCAAATGCTTTCAAAACTTGTCATTTCTATTTTTTCTTTATGACTTGTAATTGCTATCAAATTGCAACTCGGACCCGAACAACAAAGGAGAGTGTACGTTAAAGAGAAGTCTTCTAACATGATGTTTTTCAAAATATTGAACATAATTTTTCAAGAATTTCTCAATGACAATTCAAAATCTTTTAAAATTGTGTGTTCAGCACTCCATCCCTCATAAAGTTTTACAAGACAATTCTTCTACATTTGGTTTCATTTTCAAAATGAGTCAATGTTTGAGGAGGAGTACCTGCTTTAAAGCATGATTTCTAGTCAAAACAAACACTATTTAACTCTTGTCAAGTCATGAATAACAAACTTATACGTGTCAAACAAAATATACACTTAATACATAATTTTCGACATGCTTAGACAAATTTTATATTAATAAGGGAGTGTTTGGGTTATTGTCTTGATGTTGAAATATATAACTAATATATATTCTTTGACATCCTAGATTAAGTCAAAAATAAATTAAGGAACATATGGATCACTTCTTAGGTTTTTACTTTTAAAGTCGAAGTAATCCTTGTCCCACATTTGTCGGTTTGTTGATTTTCAAAATCTGCTAAAGATACGGATGTTGGTTTGGGGGAAGCTGATTCAGAAACATCGCCAAAAAAGGGTTCTATGAAGAAGGCTTTTCAACACCTGCTGCATGAATTGGGGGGAAGTTAATCCAACTCATGCATACTACAATGGTTCCGAAACAAGTAAAAGACACTAAAGATCCAAGCTGGAGTACAAGTATCAAGACAAGAAGACAAAGGTGTCATCTTCATCATTGGAAGAACTTTGGAAGACTTTATTTTGTTGTTTTTCGTACTTGATAGGAACATTGTAAGTAATTCCGTATGTCCTTAATTGTTTTAATTCATCTCGTTAATCCTCTAAAGTGAACCATAATTGCACCGTTAGTCCTTATTTGAGTTTTAATCAACCGTTACTCATTTTAAGTTGAAAGTTTGTGCACCGTTCGTCGTTTTAAGCTCATCAATCGTTAACAAAATCTCAAATTCTTCTACAATAACAACGATTTCAACAACAATTAATCATTGTTTCACGGTTTCTTCTTGATTATGTAAAATCCTAAAAAAGATTCCTTTTTTTCTCGGTTTAAATCATAGATTTGTAAAATCCTGTGAACGTTAATTGACTTCAATCCACAACAACAATCACTTTACCTACTTAAGATCCGACATATCATTTTCACTTCAAAATTCACGGTAAAATGGAAACGAAAGATACTTTATCTTTGTGTTCTAATTCAGAAGAACAATAAATGCAACAAATTCAAGACAAAGCAAAAGAAAGTTGCATGGTACATTTAGACAACTTCATTCACACCTCAAGCTTCTTTCAAACAACGACTTAAAAGGAACTCAAACCGAGTGTGGATTCAAAGGCGCATTTGCGACACTCTTTGGTCAAGATGTAGAGACTTTCACAGGCACAATGTTCCTAAACATGGATCAATTAGAAAAGCAACTTGACAACGAAGAATTTCAAGAGATTGGATCCTTGGCTAATTTTAAAGTACTCAAGACACAGTTTCAGATGTTTATCAAGTCACATATTTATTTGGATGATGAATATGTTGTAATGACACGCAACTACTTCCTACAATACACTCAACTCGAGATTCTAGAATTCTGTGATACACTGATCCAACACATGGAATCTGTTAAGAAGTCAATTGATAAAATAGCACTACATAAAAGGGAGTATGACAGCCAGGTGAATGAAAGACAGATGCAGACAACAGAAGAAAAGATTGACACGAGTAATGCATTGGATGCTAGTTTGGTTGACACAGAAAGCAGTGTGACGGAATCAAAAGAGCAGGATATAAGCAACAGATCAGGGAATGATGCACATGCTAAGGATGCAGATATCAGACCCATATATGATGAAGAGCCAATGGATGAGGTACAATCAACTGCTAAAATCAATGTCTTTGCTTCAGGACAACAGCATACTGAGCAACCTGAATTCAATAATGAAGGAGAGGTTGACCAGAATGCTGAACAATGTCATGACACATGTCCTTTGCCTGCTAAATTAATTGAAACCAGACTACTGAACTCTCAAATCAATCTCTCGAATCTGAAAATACTTGTCACAAAAGACTGTTGCCCAATTTCAAAAAGATTTTTTAAGAATGGAAGCACATTGTTTTAATCTTGAACTTAAATATTAAAATCAAGCTTTAAAAGAAGGACAACATGATCAATTTTTGAAAGTAAAAAGTAATGAAGCCAAGATTAAACATGACATAGATGTAATTGAAACAATAAACATTGAACTGGAACATAAAGTGGCTAAATTACTTAAGGAAAATGAGACTTTGAAAAGGCATTACAAAGAACTGTCTGATTCTATCAAGACACCGAGAGCTAAGACTATAGAACACACAACTTCTTTAATTGCTCAAAATGTTGAGTTCAAAGCCCAACTTCAGGAAAAAGGATTTGCATTTGCAGCATTAAAAAATGAGTTAAGAAAATTAACAGAAAATAGTGTGAATAATAAGTTTGCAAAATCATCAATCTTAGGGAAACCGATTTTACAACCACATAGAAACCAATCAGCTGTTAGAAAACCGACTGCGTTTAAGTCTGAACGACCTAGAATTTCAAAGCCACGGTTTGCCTCCCAAGTTGATGTCAATAACGATTTGTCAAAACCAGTTACTACACATTATTTGCCTAAGGAAAGAGAATCTGCTATTGTAAAACCTCATCACGTGATTGCATCTAGCGAATCTAGGAATAGTTCAAAGAACATGCAAAGATTTAGTTTAAATGATATGGTTCATAATCACTATCTAGAGGAAGCTAAGAAAAAGACACAAGAACGCGGTAGGAATTCAAGACCTAGTGTGATGCCTTCTGCTAAATCACAAAGCATAGATAATGGTAGCAAACCAAAACCTAGGAGCAATACTCAAACATCTAGAAAATAGCCTACATCCAAGAATAGTTTTGTAATGACAAAGACTGTGCCCATAGTAGAACACTGATTTGCATAGTTTTATACACGTAAAATACAATATAAAATATGATACTTTAAAAGAGCAATTAAGAAAATTACCAACTTACCCTTGATAAAATTTACTCTCAAAAATATATATAATATAATATATAATACGTATATTAAACCGGGTAAATATGATCACCCGGGTCGTTTCCCCAACGACTAATAAAATTGAAACCTCGTTTAAGCTTGGATTCTGATTTGAATAAAGCAAAGATGTTTTTTATAATCTATATCTACTAATAAAAGCAATTTACTATTAAACAAATACGGTAAAATAATAAAACGCGACTAATAAGCAAGTAAACTAATTTTAATCCCTAAAAATGTAAACTAAAATTCTAAACCTAAGTTAAGACAAAAGAAAATTTTAGGAAAAAGAAAAACATTTTTTTTCGCTTTTTGGATTAAAAGATATAATTTTTCTAAGATTTAAACTACTTAAAGAAAATGTGCAGAAATTTTCTAAAAATAAAAGCCCTAATTTTTATCTTTTTATAAAAGTTTAATTGAACTAATTAAAACCTAAACCTAATTATTAATTAAAACTAAGTAATACTAATTAAAAACTAACTTAGGGACTAACTGTGAAAAAGACTTAAGGGCTAACGGGGCTAAAATATTTAACGAGCAAGGATTAACTGAGAAACAACTAAAATAGGAAAATTACAAGAATGGTCCCTGAGGTCCCACCCTGATAACAACCAAAGTCCAATTAAGCCTTAAAATAAGGTGAAGCTAAAAACAGCTTAAAATTAAAAACTCAAAAGACCAAAGTTGTAGAATGAACTAGGGAGATCAACTTTAACAAAAGCACTATGGGCTGAAACTGAAAGATAAGCTCTAAAAGAGCTTATTTTTGAACTGACCTCAGAAAGTGCGGTTTAACCCTTGGTTTTAGAAAATAAGTTATAAAAGACTCAACACTAGCTCAAAATGTAAAAGAAAAGAAGTTCTAATGAGCTTATGATGTGCTTAACCTAAAAATGAAAAGTTAATAGAGCTTAAAATACTTTTAGACTACTGAAAATGAGGAGGGAACAAGCAAACTCAGAAAATAAGGCATTTAGCA